>JASAND010016498.1:0-66489 GCA_030248195.1 Trissonchulus latispiculum | reverse complement strand
GATTACTATGACAGTCACATTGAGCCAGATTTGGCCAGCTTAGGCCGATGGAACCTCGCAAAGTTTGGCATATATTCACCGTTCAGTGGTGTAACAACAAATCAGTCGGAAGGTTTCAACACTGTGCTTCGCGGTCTTCAGCAGTGGCGATCCACGTCTCTGGATGTAGTCGTCCTCAGTTTATACTTGCTTCAATGCTACTACTACAATGAAATCAGAAGAGGAATGTGTAATATTGGAAATTTCAGTCTTAAGCCGGACTTCATGATTTTGAAGAATAATCCTGAAGATGTTGACTGGGAGCATTGTCAGAGCCCAGAAGAATTAGTGAAACTATTAAAAGATGGTGAATTTGATACATCAGGAGCATCCCTAAGTCATTTGCATATTTCTGGTCTGGAAGACTCCGATTCTGAGGATAGATCCAACCATCATGGCTCTGCAACTGCCATCCAGGCTAATCTGGTTAAATCAGCGATATCATTTGATCAAAATTTTGGTGTATTCAACGTGAGAGGAATCGGTGGAAAAGTTGAGGTTGTGAAGCTATATCCCAAGCCAACTTGTTCCTGTAATGCAGCCCGTGGTTGCTATCACCTGAAAGCAGTGAGAAAGATACTTGTGCTCCTTTACCTGATAGCAGAAAGCGTAGAATTGATCTGCACGAGCTGACCCGAAGAAAACGTCCTGGAAGGGAAAAGGGAGGAAAAAAGAAACCCAGATTTGATGATGTCGAAGCAGCTGCTCCTGATTCTGCAGTGGCGCTATTGTCGACTGAACTGTCCGAGGATGATTCGGTATGGAAGCAGTGTGGCAACATTGCGTTAACTTCCCAGAACCGTCACATTTTAGTTTCAGGGAAATGGCTTACGGACATGCATATAAATGCTGCCAACGAGTTAGCTAAACTTCAGTTTTCAGCATGTGCCGGGTTTCAAGATACTTTGAAAAGCAAAACATCCCGTGGGTATGATCCAGAAAGTACCGGCTCAATCCAAATCCATCATGTGAGAGAAGATCACTGGATAGTGTCCACATCAGTTGGAGCAAACTGCGTCAAAATTTATGACTCGATGGAATTTAGAATGTCCCCTGATCTGATGAAAGAACTGGTTCAGCTGTACGGCTGGTTGGCCGACTCCGAAGCTGCCATTCGTGTTGAAGTTGTGTCATGTCAACGGCAACGCGGATCCAGTGACTGTGGCTTATTTGCTATTGCCAATATGGTTGAATTGGGTCATCAGTTAGAGCCTGCAAACATTCGGTTTGAGCAAGATGCCATGCGGCAGCATTTGCTGCAATGTATCGAATCAGGCTACCTCAATAAGTTCCCAAGCCGAAAGCATGGCATCACAGAACTGAACAATCCTGTCGTGCATTGGCTATCTACTAACTGCGTTTGCTTCCAGCACAGAAATGATGCTATTCTGTGTCAAAAATGGTGGCATCCTGAGTGTGCCAGCATTGGAAATGATGATTTTGAAAATGATTTCACTTGCAAACTTTGTCTTCCCCAAGCTGAAACCTAATGACGTGACGTTTGTCATAATTTTATCTGTTTTGTATATACTCTTGCTCTACTTTACTCAGGACCTGTCTGATTTTTGAAATGTCTACTGACTTAGGTCAATTCCTGAAAACTGCATAAATTCAAAACCGTTTAACTTGGACATTATAAAATTAAAGCAGTTTTCATTAATTGAAAGGGAGCTTTATTTGATGTTGCTTATTGTTCCATTTGAAAGGAAGCTTTTTCGGTTTTATTGGTTTTGTTTATTGTTCTATGTGAAGGGAAGCTTTATTTGTTGTTTTTATCCTTCCATTTGAAGGGAAGCTTTAATTCATTACTCACTTATCTCTGTTAAAATTGCAGTTTGTTAAACAGTTGATTTTATTTTACCGATGTTGATGAATGTCTGCTAGTCTGTTTTTATGAATCTCGGTTGTTGCCTATTGCTATTGTGAGATCTTTTGTCTTAGAGACAGTAAAACACATGAGGACGAGTGTTTTTGTGCAGTTGGTTAGTATCGCTTTTACAGTAAACAGCAAACAGCAGTTCGGCCAGCATTTGGCGGCCCAAAGACGGTTCGGGCCGCATTTTAGGCAGTTTGCGGCCCAAAGGCAGTTCGGGCCGCATTTAAGGCATTTTGCGGCAAGAAGACGGTTCGGGCCGCATTTTAGGCATTTTGCGGCAAGAAGACGGTTCGGGCCGCATTTTAGGCAGTTTGCGGCCCGAAGACGGTTCGGGCCGCATTTTAGGCAGTTTGCGGTCCAAAGGCAGTTCGGGCCGCATTTTAGGCAGTTTGCGGCCCGAAGACAGTTCGGGCCGCATTTTAGGCAGTTTGCGGCCCGAAGACAGTTCGGGCCGCATTTTAGGCAGTTTGCGGCCCAAAGGCAGTTCGGGCCGCATTTTAGGCAGTTTGCGGCCCGAAGACAGTTCGGGCCGCATTTTAGGCAGTTTGCGGCCCGAAGACAGTTCGGGCCGCATTTTAGGCAGTTTGCGGCCCGAAGACAGTTCGGGCCAAATTTTAGGCAGTTTGCGGCCCAAAGGCAGTTCGGGCCGCATTTTAGGCAGTTTGCGGCCCGAAGACAGTTCGGGCCGCATTTTAGGCAGTTTGCGGCCCAAAGGTAGTTCGGGCCGCACTTTAGGCATTTTGCGGCCAAGGATGATTGGGCCGCAGTTTAGGCAATTTGCGGCCAAGGATGACGGACCGCAGTTTAGGAAGTTTGCGGCCTGGGGCCGCACTTTAGGCTCTTTGCGGCCCAAAAATCAAATTCTAGTGTATTTTAAAAATTTAAGATGGGGCCGCATTTTAGGAAATTTGGGCCGGGCCGGGCCGCAGTTTAGGAAGCACCACAAACCTATGCAACATTTCAGCAAACTCGATGACAAACACTATTTTGAACGTGTGTAGCCTTAGCACACCCACTTCTTGAGTCAGGCCCAAAACCTTTTGAGTCATGATCCTTGGCTGGAGTACTCCTTGATCCACCCCTTACTTTTCTTTGATCCGCTCTGGATTTTCTCCAAAATTCAATTTTAAAGTGGTGTGCAGGAAGGCAGCGCTGCACACCAATTTTTGAGTCATGGGATGGTATTCTGCTAAAAAGTTTGCAAATTTATTCGTCTTCATGATCCACTCCTCAAAAACAATCCAAATTCCTTTCATTGCGAAAAAATTTAAAAATAAAAATTAAAAATTGAAATGAATTTTACTCAATCTGTGAAAGGCTTTTAATGGCAAATTTGCTTCCCGTCCGCTCACCGAAGCTAAGCAGATTCTAGTACAAGTAAAAACCAATTTTCCAGCGTCAACTGCTTAATAATTTACGCAAAACTACTAACAATTAGACGTGTTAGAAGATTCTTACAAAGAAATTATCAAAAATTGGACTTATTTTTTGAACTTTTACACATGTACGGTTCCAGCCTACACTGCGTCTTGTCCGCTCACCCAGAATGGGCAGGTGTTAGGATAAAAAACCCGAGAAAAAAATTTAGCTTAAATTTTTTAATTTTTTGTTTTTTAGAACGACAATGTTTATCCTACATCAAATACTGCATTCAAAACAATTTTGATGACTTTCCGATTTTACACTAACACCTGCCCATTCTGGGTGAGCGGACGGGACGCAGTGTACCTGGAATCGTACATGTGTAAAAATTCAAAAAATAAGTCCAATTTTTGACAATTTCTTTGTAAGAATCTTCTAACACGTCTAATTGTTAGTAGTTTTGCGTAAATTATTAAGCAGTTGACGCTGGAAAATTGGTTTTTACTTGTACTAGAATCTGCTTAGCTTCGGTGAGCGGACGGGAAGCAAATTTGCCATTAAAAGCCTTTCACAGATTGAGTAAAATTCATTTCAATTTTTAATTTTTATTTTTAAATTTTTTCGCAATGAAAGGAATTTGGATTGTTTTTGAGGAGTGGATCATGAAGACGAATAAATTTGCAAACTTTTTAGCAGAATACCATCCCATGACTCAAAAATTGGTGTGCAGCGCTGCCTTCCTGCACACCACTTTAAAATTGAATTTTGGAGAAAATCCAGAGCGGATCAAAGAAAAGTAAGGGGTGGATCAAGGAGTACTCCAGCCAAGGATCATGACTCAAAAGGTTTTGGGCCTGACTCAAGAAGTGGGTGTGCTAAGGCTACACACGTCCATTTTGATTTCCTTGATACTTTTCCGGTAAAATCAAATAATTTTCTATTTGAACTAGACTTGAGAGCGTATAGCACATCCCACCGCAATTTTTGTCCGATTAGCGCCAAATCTTCTACTTGTGCGGCTGGGCGACCTTTCCACACCAACACTGATCTATAAATCTTACCGGTGAGCTGGCGCACTGTAGACTATAGATCAAAGAACAGCCGACGACAGCCTTGTCTTCCTTGCACATGTTGACGACGTCGACGTTGGGAGAAATATCGATGTTGGCCTCTTCAATGGCAACATCCGGTGGTCGACGAGCGTCCGAGGATGCTTCGGTGCCAACTACGATGACAGCAATTGCAATCAGGAGTCGCAGCATTATGCTAAGCAGTTTGCAGTAGCACTTTGCAGATAAAGGAAAGAAAGGAGACGAAAACAACACTGTGGATCTCTGATTGCTTCCCTGGGAAAACCAGGATTTTAAATAGGCTGTCTCTGATGTTTGCTTTTTAGTTATCACACTTTTATCACTGCTTTTGACTGGCCTTGCCGTAAATCAAAAAAACAGTATTTTAGGAAAGATCAACAAGCCAACAGATCAACAAGGAAAGATACAGCTGCAGTCCATGAGTTTTACTTTAATGCACAACAACTGCTTTGAACAAAGTTTTGCAAGATTCCTTCTCAGTCGAGCCGAGATCCAATGGGGAAATTATAACTTATTAGTTGCAAATTAGTCATATTTTATCGTATCATTTTGGCTGCTTCCCCCTTGTTCAGGGTTCGCTATCATGCATCTTGGTTAATCTACCTATTTTGTAAACACAACTAAAAATACAGTCAAAGTGCAACATGTTCGCGAGTGGGCTGACTGTTTTCACAATCTGGGTTTTACAAACAGCACGGTTGAAGGTTTATGGGAAAATAGTTGCAGGCAAAAGGGACAGACTTGTAATCACAGAAAATTAATTTATTTTGAAGCAATTACTATTATCTGGGCAATACTGACTAGGCAGGGACTCTTAGGCAATGTTAATAGTCTAAGCCTAAACAAACTACACTACAAATGCTCTGACTAACTAACTGCTATAATATCCTCTAACAGTTGAGCTGATGTGATTCACCATCGTCCCTTATGCAGACTTCTGATGAGCAAAAGTTAATCTAGTGTAGTGTATGAAGTTGTTAAGTTAGAATGTGTTTTGATCCGGTATATCTTAGTGTGGTCTGATACATATTAAATAGTTGATCGTTGATTCTGCAAGCTTAGATGCTACATTCTGGCGCACTGGGTCGGAATCGAATCGGCATTCTACCCCTCAACCCTTGGTTATTGCTGAAACATTCAAATTCAATCAACGCAATCAACAGTCGGGGGAAAGTGTAGCGTCCTATTTGGCTGAGTTGCGTCACTTGGCAGAAAGATGTGACTTTGGCCAATTCCTGAACCGGGCATTGCGCGACAGGTCGGTGGGTGGTCTGGCAAATAAGTTGATTCAACAGCACCTTTTGGCGGAAAGAGATTTACCATTAGACAGGGCACTTGAGCTTGCTCAGGCCATGGAAACGGCCGAGAGAGGCTCCTCTGCTTTGGCAAATAGTGCCGCCACAGGTATTGTCGGGATGGTGGAAGCCAATCCGGGCTCCGGGAAGCTGAAGCCTTGCTTCCGCTGCAATGGAAACACTCATCGTCCTGAAAACTGTGGATTCCGATTGGTGGAATGCCATTTCTGCGGCGTTCGTGGGCACATCGAAAAGGCTTGCAGGAAAACGAAACAAGAGGAAAAGTCAGAGGGTAGACGACACAAAGGCAAAACGCACTTCCTGAGAAACACCGAATACAACGCAGAAAACCCTGATGAAGTCATGGAGTACTACGCAGAAAGTTCGGACGGGGACGTGCTATAAAAGCATTTTGTAGTCTACAGTTATTTGTTTGTTTTGTTATTTTAAAGGGGGAAAAGATGTAGTGTATGAAGTTGTTAAGTTAGAATGTGTTTTGATCCGGTATATCTTAGTGTGGTCTGATACGTATTAAATAGTTGATCGTTGATTCTGCAAGCCTAGATACTACATCTAGAACCGCCAGAAATCAAACAATTAAACTGGAAGAAACTTGTTGCTACTTCACAAACGATCAAATCCGCAGCATAACAATAACTATGCCATAAAATTACCGAAGTACAGACTAAATCCGTGCAACCAAAGACATGATGATGCACTGTACTGTAAAGCATAAAAACAGGTCCATATTTGTGTAAGTATTATCAGGAACGTCTCGAAGTGTCGAGATCAACGTATTTAATCAGTCCGAGGAATTAAGCTCCGAAGTTCCCTTACAGACTAAATAAGAATGGAAAGTTTTCTTTTTATTTAGCTGTGGAAATGTAAAGTTTTGAATAACAACTTCGAGCAGGAAGAAGGACGGAACATTTAATATTTCGCATTTTCTTTTCAGCTGTACTTACTTTGCCATTTACAGAAAGATTATACAGTCCAAACCAGCTCAGTCAACTCATTCAACTATCAAAACCAGATTCGTCATCGCCCTCTTTTACCTTGCATGGCTCAAGGTGGGCAACTTCCCAACTGTATAGTAATGTTGTTGTACGAAAAATTTTAAAGGTACGTCAATTACTCAAAATAGCCTCTGATTGTAAGTGCATTCCGAATTAATAGAAAATGCCGTAATGAAAATGTATTGTTCATTAAATTTAACTCCGCAAAAACAACTTGCAAACGGAGACGAACCAAATTGGTGACAAGTCATTTCATCCTAGCTTTGGCACCATACACCATACACCATACGTTGGCGCCGGGTCCGGGTACCCGCGGGTAGGGTTGTGCGGGGGGCCGGTGGTGGGGCCGGCCCCCCAAACGGCCCGGCCCCCATTTTATTTTCGGGGGCCGGCCCGCGGCCCGGCCCCCCAAATTGGGGGGCCGGGCCTAACACGGCCCCGGGGGCCGGTGACGGTCACGGCCCCCACACCGGCCCCCGTTTCAATTTCATGCTGGAAAGTATGAAATTTGCCAAGTCGGACGTATTCATAAAAGATGTTATTAGCTATTTTTTTTAATTTTAGCTTTCGGTAAACTATCAGATTTCACCTTCTATACATAACTTCTTGGAAATGCTTTCTTGGAAAACTTAGAAAATTATTGTCGAAACAAAGTATTAATCGGAAATCAGTTCTTATTTTATCAAGATGTATAGACTGTATGCTGTTTATTAGAATCTGTTTTTATATATTTGTAATGAAGTTGCTAGTCTCCAGAGACAGAAAACGCTCTGCTCTCCGGTCTAGTGACAGAAAACGCTCTGCACTTGATTACACGGAAGGTCAGCGCGTCCACTTGCTAGAAGTAGACTTAGGCACCGGATCTCCGAAAGGTGGTGTTCCAAAATCAGAGATTCCCTGCAGCCAACCTTTGTAGGGGTCTTCTTCGTGAGTTCGTTTGTTGCACTGGATTCCAGCTGATCAGCAAGAGGGGTCAGCGCTTGCTTGGATTTGATCGCTGGATTGATACTGGGTCTTCTGCTCCCTGACCAGAACTTACCTTTGAGTAGTCCTGATCCAATCTGTAGGCTAACGCGCCTGACTTTCAGAGACAATCGCGCCTCTCTGTTATGCTTTGAGACTATAAGTCTTGACACACCAATTATTTACTACACTGATTACAAGTACTATGGTTACACGCTTTGGCAAGATTACAGGTTACAATATTAAATGCGTTACTAACAGGGGTCGTTACAAACTGTGCAAAACAGATACGATTACAGATTCAGTACAGTATACAATTTACTGTACCAGAGTTGCCAGTTACCCTCTTTTAGGTTATTATTAATATTATCCTAATTTAGGATAATATTACCCAAGTTATAGGTTTTAGGTTAGGGACAAGGTTCAGTTACACTTCTTCTTCTTCCTTTTGTTAAACTCTGTCTCTCTTACACTAACTATTACACTGTCTCCAATACTCAACTGACCAGATACCTATGTGCTTTCTCGTGCGCCTATATGCTTGTGCTGTGCGACTCTTTATCCGTCCTTACACACGGATTATCAAACTACAAATCAGCAAACTACAAACAAACAATTATTAACTTAGATAAACCTGGGGTCGGTCTATGGGTGAGTCCCCGAATCGTTGGACACTGCTTTCCCGAAGGTCCGCTCCAACACCTAGACAGGGTTACTGTACGGAACTGGCTTTTTTGAGGAAATACAGAAAATGGGGAGTCACCTGGTTCTGCCTTACCTATTCCTGATTAATATAAATTTAAACAACTACAACTACAAAGTTCAATAGCTCGGATGGCTTCTTCTATCTTCAGACTAGCGGTTGGCTCTGGCTGAATGCTAAGTTCAAGCCAGAGACGAGGGGAGCATGGCTCCGGAAACGATAACGATGAATCGGGTGAAATTGGCCATTTTATACGAATGGTTCAAAAGACAACAAGTTTATAGTACTTTCAGACGGTTTTGGTTTCCCAACTTGAACTCAGGTGCCTGCGAAGTCGTCTCTGCTCTTGACCCTAGCTGCGGTCTAAATCCACAATGTACCTACAGTGATAGGTTCCTCGAATGATACTGGTTCCTGACAAGATTCACTTCCTGGGATCACTTCCGGATCCACAATCTCAGATAAGCACTAATTGACTCTGACCACTGGTTCCACGACAAGACTGAACGCTTCCACTGACTGCTTCACTACTGGACTGCTCACGACTTCGAATCCGGATCAGCGACTGTCCGCGCACCTGAATCAAATGGGTTAAAACCCATTAGTACAAGATTATGGTGCGGGAATCGAACCCAGCAACCATTACTCGTTCCTTTGCTTTCCAGGCCCAAAACGTGCATTTTGGGCCCCATTTGAACTTGTAACTTGAGGATTAACTGAAAACTGTTGGTTATTGCCTGTTTGACAATATTAACCGTTTCTGGTAACTTCTTGTCACCAATTGGGCCTTCCTGGCCTTTACTAACTTGTATCATCAGAATTTGGTTAAACTTGCCGCAATTTCGGCTAGAACGAGGTGATTCGTGAGGTTTCCACCTTGGGCCCGGCTGGGCCTGACTGAACTGGCAATTAGACGAAATGTTCTTGAGAGATGTACAAAACCTGTGCTGTTTGCTACCCATATTCAGACTTCATTTGCCTTTGTCTTTTCCTGACACAGATCGGCCTTCTGGGGCCGTTTTAGCGTGAAAACACTGATTCCGACTAAATTTTGCACAATCTTTAGAGAAAACCGTAAGACTGACTAATAGAAATATTTTCGGCCTGTGACTGGCCTGATTTCGTTGATTTGTCACGGGAAATGGGTCCATTTCCCGCGACCCAAAGACTACATCAAATATGTGTACGAAACTGGACATTTTATAGTGCATTTCTGATATTGGAAGATGGTCATTTGCGAGGTACTTACAATAATTGCCCTAACTAATGCATACCTACCTACTTAGACTAACTAACTAAAGCCTGCGTAATATCACTGTTAACTTGTGAACTAACTAAGGCCTTCCTAATATTAATGTTAACTTTCAAGTACCGGGTGTTTTAATGTAACATCCTTATTACTATTCGCTTGCAGGTTTGGGACTGAAACAGCAGACTTAGAATAAAACCTACTGGTTGGCTTAATCTTGTTCTAATTATAACCCGTGTATCTCAAATGGATGAGCACTGGATCCATTAATCCGGGGTCCTGAGTTCGAATCTCAGCACGGGTCTACTTCTTTTCTTTTAGATTGGCTCATCTTTTAGCCTTTCGCATGGGAAGTTAAATGATTACGGTAACGACCGTGAACCCATGCTACTTCTAAGCCAAGGCCATTAATATCCCTATCGTAAAGTTAGCTATTTCCCAATATCTAAGAACATCCACTAATTAACACAACAAAACTACAGACATTTCCCTACCTAGAACTAACTAAATTACTAGTCCGCTAATCGGATGTCTACCCTATAAAACTAAGGTTTTTGGATTAATAATAGTTTAAACTGTTCTTCTCTGGTCCTGATTTGGCTAATTCTGGATTCCGTGAATGCGGCCCATCCGTCCCCTAATCGCAGGGCAACCTACACGGATGACCGGAAATCCAGCAGGTTTTGGCAGGCCTAATGGGGGTCCCCGTGACCCTAGGCTGCCAAACCTGCCTAAATCGCCAAAATTACCTTCCTTTCCTATGCACATTGTTATGACTTTCACTCCCGAAATTAGCACTTTTACAGCGATTACACATCCAACTAATAAGCATTACAGATTTTAATTTACTTGTATTTTGGGGTCCAAATTGCTACTCAATTTGGCCCACTTTCCTGCCTACTATCTGAATAATCTACTCATTTATTCTGGCAGTCCCAATACCCTTATCAACAAAAAGGGGGTTTACATGGTATGCCCTCATTCACGCTCACAATTATACAGTTTTGATTTCTAATTCACACCTTGAAAAGGAGGCTAGCTCTGGAACCTCACACGCCAGGAGGGGTTTACCCAGGCAGCCACTTACGTAAATTTGGGGGGTCTCATTCACACAACACATCACAACAATATTGACACAAACGATTACACAGACATAATACGTCCTAACTACTGCCAAACGAGACCTACCTACTCATAGTATGCATATTTCTGCCCCAATTCAGGCATAAGTTTGAGTTGCGTTTCTCAGTGTTTTTCTTTAAACTTTGGAACTTTGATAAGAGAAAATTTTGTTGGGATTTAGGAAATTTTGGTAATTGACTTGAAAGCAGAACGAGTAATAATTGCTTAGGCAATTATTACTAAGAAACAGATCACACATACACTTCCGCTAAGGACAGCTTCAGATTAATTAAATTAACACTGGGAAGTCGGCCATTCCCTTTAAAATAGCTTGATAATTAAAGATTAAAATGATTCGGATCCTTTTTTGGGTTCCTACTATTTTGATGCCGACCCAAGGTTACATTTCACAATAACAATACAGGGTTACAGAGAATAATGTTATTTCAGTAGCGCCTATTTTTGCGAATATGGCCGGCAATTCCTAATTGCCGGCTGTGGGGAAAGACAGTCCCTAAACTAACTCAATTCTGAATGTGAGGTCGTAACCAAGGGACCTCCTATCTTAACTCAGGGGTGGGTCCCCACTTAAAATCCCAGTTCATTATTACAACCCCGAAAAACATCAATACAGACAAAATATTTGGGCATAAGCCCCTACAAAAATTAAGGCCATTCAGGCCGTGGCTTGGTTGACAATCCTAATTTTTAAACAAGGCCCGAAGGCCACAAAAAGTAAAGTTTTAGGCCAAAAGGGCCTTTAAAAATTCCCTAAAAATGCGTTCCTGGTGTGGTATTTTGGCCGAGCATAGTGCGCTCATCTGGCCCTCATTGTGTGGTGTTCGTCGTGTTTGCTCAGCTCATCCCTTCTGACCAGTGTGGGTCAGAAGGGGCCCCTAACTCGAGTCCTAACCGGGGTGAGCACGTCTTTTATTCCCGGCCAAAACGCTGGCACAACGGGAAGACGTGCTAAACATGGGGGGAAACACCCGACCGCTCTCGGCCGAGTCTCAGACGAACACTGGCTGGAAATTCAAAATTTCCAGTGAGCTGACAGGAGTCTGACAGCTCACTGGTGTTTACTTTGCTGGCGGACTTTCTTTAATTTTATTGGAGCTTCCAGAAATTTCTGGAAGCTCCCTATGTGTGTGCCCAACTCGGGCTGGCCACGCGGCTGGTCCGTTGGAGGGGAGATTAACGAGCAATAGGAATTATTACCCTCCAACTGACCCCAAATTTGATGGATTTCCCAAGCTGAATTTTGGGAAACTTTGCAGACTTTTTGGTTACCACGTAGAGGTAACCAAAGGGGAAAATGCTGACTTTAAAAATGAAGTTAAAAGAATTGAGAAACAAAATTGCACAAAATAAAGGCCACTCGGGGCCGAATACCGAAAAATAAATATTAACTGCCACTTCGGGCGTGTTATTTAGTAAAATTTATTTTTATTATTTTTGGGCCTTCCCTTGTCTCCTGGCCCCTTTCTTTCTTTTCAGACTTGACCTTTCGGCCGTAGACAAGGGAAGCCGCCCGTTGATCCCAGCAACAATTGTCTTTCCTCGCCGAGACTCTGAGTCTAACTAGAAAGGAAAAGGAAGGGCAATTGTTGCGTAAAACATATGCATACTAATAACTACGTAATTTTCTAGAAACTAAAACTTAGATATTCTTAACCTACGTACCTACTTACCTAAGACTAACTAGTATCTTTTCTTTTAAATTATTAGGGAGGGAGTTAAGCCCCCTCCGAACGTAATTTCACACTATGTGTATGTGTTAAAATCCTCTCTGCGAGGCAAGTCTCTGCTGGGAGAGAGCCAGCAGAGGCTCAAAGGAAAGAATGGAAACATGAATGGGCGTAACCTCACACATAGTTACGCATTGTTATAAGGTCACTTAAGGCCAATATTACAAAATTAAAATGTAACTTAAACAAAACTTCTTTCGCTTATAACTTTCGCAATATTGGGAGTTAGGTGACCGGGTTTGGAGTTTTAGAATCAGCAGAGAATTGCCTTTCAGATAAAACCAACTTATATTTTGACCAAAAATCTGACTAATTAACTAATTATCACCTAACTAATGCAAATTAAGCCTAATTAACACTTATGAACACTAATTAACACTGTTCCGTGCCCCTAATGGGCGAATTATAGCCTTATTTTGACCCATCTTCCAATATTCGCACTGCTTAACTGCATATAACGTTTTAAACTCGTGGTTTCTTGTTAAATTGCTGGTTATTAAACAACTTCTTTCTTTGAACTTATCTTCCTTGATGATTTTCAGATATTTTAGACAGTTTCTGAGTGATCTTCTTGACCATGTGAGGCCTTATTCGTGGCCTGGGAAGAGTAACGACTCCTCCATTGTACGGAAAACCGTATTAGGGCCTATTGCTGGCCCGGGAAGGGTAACGACCCCTCCGTTATTGGCTGATAACCTACCTAAGTTTCCTTAAACTACGTTCCACTGAGATTCTATTCCATTTTCGTGTCGTTTGCGTGCGCGTAGTACTATTTTTTTCTGGCTTATTCTTCCTATTTACACTAGAACCTATGTCCCTAATGATGAGTTTCTGGGGGGTTTTACACTGACTGGCAACTCTGGTAACTGCAGAACAGTTACTTTATACAATGCTTGGACGTTTCACGGTTCACATCAAGATTTCACAAGCACACCACTCATAACCAATACATTATAAACTCAGATCAATTCCATCAAAAACCATGACCTACTACAGATTGAGCTTTTCCCGGTGCCTTTTAGGCCTTATTTTGCCTTTTCCATTACATATTCCTTGAGTTCCCTCTATCTCTTAAATTTCCCTCTATCTAATATTCCCTCCTAGAGAGTTTGATGGAAGCTATAGACATTTTTGTAGTTTTCTTACAAGAGTGATCCTGTGCCGTTAGTTGCCGGTGGAGTTTTTCGTAATTTTTACAGACTGTTGTAGGATACTTTCTGGCAAACATTCAAATAGTAAAAATTACAAGAGTTTCCTTCCTGTGGTAAATAAATCTTAAGAAACCTGTAGTTTTGCTTGCAAGTTTTCGGCAGAACAAGACGAACCTTTAAATTTCTGTTAACCTGTATCTAGAAAAGGGGACAGAAGGGAAATCTCCCTCCCTCTCTCTCCTCTCTCTCTCCCTCTCCCAAAATGTTTCCGGCGGGGAGTATACATTCCATTCTGTCTATTCTAACTCCTACATTTTTTATTCTAACCTGTTTGATGTGCCACTGCACTGGCAAGAAAGGTTAACTTGGGCAGGTATAGTATTGAAATAAGGTATTGGAGTCACTTATTTTCACAGAGCAAAGAAAATAACGCAATCTTGCAACGTAAGTGTATAAAATTATGCAAAAACTACTATTTTCAAATCATTATATTCATAAAGAAAATTTTTCTGGCATGGGGGCCGCGGGGGCCGGTGGTGAACTCAGCTCCGGGGGCCGGTGTTGAACACGGCCCCCGGGGCCGGCCCCCCAAATGAAGCGGCCCGGCCCACGGCCCGGCCCCCCAATTTGGCCCGGCCCACGGCCCCGCTTTTTTCGTATTGAGCACAACCCTACCCGCGGGGACCCGCGGGTATCCGTGGGTCCGAATCCGGGTCCGGGTCCAAAATACTGAAGAAAACTGGATATTGGTACATTTAGGGATGTTAAAACATTACAATTTGCTGTTTTTCTAATAAAAAGTTGGTAGAACCGATGTGTCGGCATTGAGATAGAATGTTTAGTAGTTGCCTAGAGGCCTTTCTAATCTATGTTGCTCTGCTGGACTAGAAACAAAATATGTAAACTAGAATTGGAAGTAGAAATATGATAACACGAGTTGATAAGTTAGTATAAGATTTTGCAAAGCACGCAAAACTAAATCTAGCAAACAAGCTCCAGGATATTATGTACGAGCCACCAAGAATTCGTTCACCTTCTTTCCTCCAGAGCTATCGTAACTTATCCCAAGGACACTGTCTCTGGACTCATTACAACAAACTGCTACCAATATCCAAACGAAATCCCAAACGAGCCCTAGCACTCAAATCAAATAAAAATTGTCGTAAAGCGTAAAATAAATTTACCTTAAGCTTATCACAAGTTTTATTCGTGACTGGGCTACTAGTAAAGTTGCAGTGAAATTTAAGAATGCAGTGAAATTGAAGATTGCAGTGAAGGTTTGAAAACTGGTTCTTTTTAGATTCGGGTACCCGGATCCGGGTCTGGACGGGTCCGGGTCCGGCCTAACAGGTCCGGGTCCGGGCCGGGCCTGAAATTTTGGACCCGGAGCCAACTCTGGCATACACATAGGTTTTTCCCCTACAAATGAAGTAACAATTTTGTACCTGAAGTGCGTTATCACACTAACTGACCTTCAAAATTTACACACAAATTTACCCTATTACAGCCTTAATAATTGGCCAAAAGCTAGCGTGGGTGGTATGGGCTGCCAATTTTATTTAATCAAAAATGGCTCACGGTCCCGACTCCACTATTTGAAAAATTGAAACCCCCATAATTTGGCGAAATAGAGAAAGAATTTGTAAGACTAATAAATGCAGCAGAATATAAGAAAAAGAAGCTGGCTAGAGTTGCACAGCAGGCAAGCACACAAACAACTGAGGGGCGTAATCAGGGGATCCAGGGGGAGTGTGAACCTCTTTTTGGGAGAAAAATTTCAAAAAAATTTAAATTTTCCTAAAAATTTCGCTATTTTTGAAAGCTTCGGACGAACCAATTTAGTTGGGCATCTTCGTTTCAAAATTCTGGATACGTCCCGAAAACAGCCAGACATGATCTAAGCCGTAACATCTTCAGCATTGACTATAGCATCATCAGGGGCCTATTTCATAAAACTACAATTACAGGCCTGTAGGTTCCTACAATTGTAGCAACATTTCTACAATTTTACAAATTTCCAGTTTCATATAACAATTGTAGATTTTCTACAATTCTACAATTGTAGTCCTGCCTACAATCACAATTCTACAGGTTTGTAGGTACAATTGTGAGAGCCATGACTAAAATTGTAACAATTGTAAATGCAATTTTTAAAATTGTAATTACAATTTTACAATTGTAGCAATAGTAATAACAATTTCAGGAATTGTATTTACAAATCCACAAATGTGCACATACTTAGTCTTTTTTGTTTATCTAGTATATAGTACTCTTGGTATACATAGTAAATTGCTTAAATTTATTTCGGCATTTGCATCCATTATGGAATTTTTATCAATAATACAACTTTTCAAAGATGAAAGTCACATTGTAATATACTATAGTAGTTTGTGAAGAAATAGTTGTCGGCTAGAACCATAGATCTGAGCTGCAGCAATATGATTCAATAAAAATAGAACGCACGACGCTAACAACTTTCGAAAAAAACACCTATTTTGTCGCATCTACAACCCTTTTTAGGTATGTGGGAATTGTAGTACAATTCTACAGGTGAAAGTTTTAATTGTAAAACTGTAATTGTTTTATGAAACTCAATAAAGTAGCTACAATTGTAACTCTACAATTACAATTCTGATTATGTGCATTTCATAGCTACAATTGTGAAATAATTGGCCTACAATTGTGGATTTATGAAACGCAAAACTTTCTACAATTGTAGAGCTAACAGGTGCAGTGATTGTTTTATGAAACCAAACATTGGCTACAATTGTAATCAGAATTCTTACAATTGTAGAACTACAATTGTTATATGAAACCCAATTGACTACAATTGTAGGAATTGTAGTCTACAATTGTTTTATGAAATAGGCCCCTGGAGTAGTATAATAGGGGCATTTCGCACCCCCAATCCTGGGATAGAGCGCGTCCCCCCTTGGGAATTCTTCAAGGTCATATTTTTTGTTAAACTCTTAGTAACTGTAAACCACCTGTTCTCCCCACGGCTTTCGTTACCCAGTCCTTTTTCTCCGTCCCTCTGAATTCTTCCCCCGGGGCTAAGGACCCGGCGTCGGCCTATTACCGGACTCCTACCTAATCTAACATACCTATGTACCTAATCTACCTACCTAAAGCTACCTACTCAACTCACCTATACTAAATCACTTACGTACCTATTTTGTCTACCTATCTACCTAAACTGTAGTACACTAACTCACCTACCTACCTAAGCTATGTAGCTATACTTCCTACGTACCTACCTATCTATCTTAGCTAGTCTATAATATGTACAACCTAAGCCCGGTCCTAGTCTAATGTTTTTGTGTTTTTATGTTTTAGTCTTTAATTTTTTCTATACACCAAATATATACAGTAGCCCTTATGAGGGCTGCGCAGACTTTGAGCTTTTACTACTTTTATTAATTTCGTCCCTCACTTTCTCCAGTAAATTCCCAAGACGATTTTCTCCTGGATAGTCCTTAATATAGGTCTCAGTTCCAGTTCATCGATACTTTTCAAATGAATTGACAAAGACTATTTTCTTTTCACCGGTACGGAGTAATATATCCCCAGCCTGTTTGTTTTGTTCAAATTTTGCGCGTATTCCTTCTAGAACAACTTTATCTTTTATAAGGGCCCAAACCTTTTCATCGAACACTTTTATATTCTTAGCGGCTTCCCTTTGACGTCTAGCGGTTTTTTCGTTGATGATCGCTTTTCTGCTTTCCCAATCATTAAAATAAGCAGCTTTTTCACCTTCGTACCACTGTTGGACTGAGTAGTACATTTTTCCGTGAAGTCGGAAGGGACTGAAGTGAACATTGCTTAGAGGGCAGTAACCAGTAGAGAAAGTAGCGCAGTCATTGACTGTAGTCGGCTCCATTGTAGTAAGATTTCCTGAGATGTTCATTAACGTTGTTTACTTTTTGTTTCTGCTTTTTATGTACTTTGTTGTTCGTGCTTTTATTGATTTTACTTCCTGCTTTTATGTACTTTGTCGTTCCTGCTTTTATTGATTCTGAGTCATTCCAAGTTTAGACCGAACTATTGTTGGTGAATTTCTTGAACAAGCCCAATCTATGCTTTTATTGATTTTATGTGTTTACTTGGGTTTTTGTTCTCGTGTTTCTAACTTGTAAGGATACCCGTTTCAATAATCCTCATATTGCCTTCGTCACTAGCGTTTTCTACTACAACGCGACAAACAGGACAAGTGTAGTTTCGTAGAACCCAAGATATAATACAAGTCATGAAATATATGACCACACTCCAGTTTGCGGCATACTCGTTGATCATCAAAATCTTGCAAACAGAAAGTGAGTGGAAAAATGCTTGGGAGCCCCTACCCTCCCGCCACCTCACACCTATGGGAGACCCAGCCCTTCATTCTTTGAAATAAAAAAAATAAAATTTCAATCAATAAAATGATTTGTCAAATAAACTTTCTGTTTGCTGCTGAAACACCACGAGTAGTTAACTTAAATTACACAAAAATTTGAATCATTTTAAATTAAAAAAGTAAACAACTAAAAACCGACTTAAATCTGGCACAGTAATCATTTTCACGCATCCAATAACATAATTTTGCAAAACTTTACACCAGATCTCGACAAATAAAGCTAAAAGCCATTAACAGATCGAAAAACGCGTTTTTCCAAAAGCGTCGACGCCTCAACTTGTAGCATCATTACATCGCGCGCGTGGACGCACGTCGACGCGCATACTTCCATCTCGACGTCAGTAGACGCGCGTTCATGCTCGTTCACGACTATGAAACCACCTAATGTGTAACCTAACTTCTAGTTTCTTAAAGCCGTGCTTACACTTGACAATCTTGTGACAACGCGTTGTGACAACGGCAGTTGTCTCTCAAAGTTGTCACTCGTGACAATTAGTGGTTACATGTGGCAACAGATCGTGACAGTGCACACTTGCTGTGGAGCCAACGCTATGTTTACTATTGCGTTGTCACAACAAAATCGGGCATGGACCCAACGCATTGTCACCAGTTGTCACAACGTTGAGTCACTGGTTACACGAACAACGTCGTGACAATTCTGTAGCAACGGCCGTTGTGGCAACGCGTTGTGACAACGCGTTGTCACAAGATTGTCAAATGTAACCACGGCTTAAGTTTCCAAACAACCGAACCACATTTTAATATTAGTAGACATAAAATTAATCTTAGTCAAACCAAAAAACAAGAGAATTAATAATACAGATGTAGTATAATGCATATATTATAAAAACAGCAATATTGAGGATTAGTTCGAAATTATACAAAAAAGTAGGGCATAACAACGTTACCACGACTTCCCTTACACAGTTTATACAGAAAGAGTACAATTTAAATAAGTAATATTACTTACAACCAAATCTCTATTTGTGGAAGCACAAAGGCAGAGCAAAATAATAATAATCATAATGCGTACCAATAATAAATATAAAAATAAAACATAGCTATTATTATTCTAATTTATATTTTTCTGTATATGCTGTAAAGTATCCATTCGTATTTTTATTTTCTAATCCATTCAACCTATTCAACGAATAACTTAACAGCAAAATCAACAAATCAACAATCAGATAAGATAACGGGTTTTATCCTGAAAAGAGCCAAAGATTTTAAAGTCCCAAAATTTTTCTGAAAACGGAATTCTCCGAACGAAGTTCTCCCAAGCCAATTTTAGCTATCACCAAACATAAGTACAAAACACAATTAAATTGAAAATACGAAATTACCCAAACAAACGTAAATATACTCAGAAATCTAACAATGTAGAGTCATCCACAAAGCTCCTCAGAAAACGGACAAAAAGTATAACACCCATAATAAACTGTCACCACATTTTATACACAGATAGAATTGCACATCTTTAGACCACAAGAGCAGTATGCTAATAACCAACCAATAAATATATATAAATAATATAACTGGCATAACACTTCAAATAATAATATAAGAATAAATCCATTCAAAACAATCTATAATCAAGAACCCAAGTCTGAAAAAAAACAGAAAATCATATCGCCAACAACAATGGACAACCAACACAGTAAGAGAATGAAAAAACCACTGGCAGCGGCAAGGCATACAGAAAAAAATTACCGGAACATTGAAATTCTTAATACACCAATCACGAGTCAAAGAACTTCTTATAAATGCTATAAACTCAATAACGTACAAACGGTGCCAAAATGACGAGTCACACAGTTTTCTAGCAGACTGAACATAGGACATTTAAGACCAAAAACTTTTTAACAACACCTTAACAAAATGTTATTAAAAATGTTATGAAACTTTAAACGAAATGCAAAACTAATTCCATAAAATGCCAACCTTCAAAAATTAAAACTTTAATATAAATTTCCCCCGCCCATCACACAACACACAACAGTAGGAAATAGAAAAAACAGAAAGAAAATCCGTAATCACTCCACTGGCTGTGGGAGGCTGGCCGCCTGGCGTGCCGCTCGGGCCCGCATCGATTCAAACTGGGCACGGAGACGCTGCCGCAGGGCCAGCCGTTGTCGGGACACCTGGCTATGGTGTCGGCGGAACCAGGCAATCTCTTCCGCCCCAATACCCTCATCCGATGATTCCTCAGAGTAATAGGCGGCACCCGCGGGCCCAGGAATGGATCGGGGAGTTCGATCCTGAGGATTTGGTTGCACCGGATCCCCACCACTTCCCCGCTGATGACCACCGGCCGGTGAATGGACCATGAAACGACTGTTGTTGTTGTTGGAAGAGGATAGTGAAGAACAGCAAGAGTCTGAATAATTGCGACTGGCTTCATGCCGACACGCTGTAGCAGAAGCAGCGGCGTATCTGTCGTCCAAATTCTAAACACAAAACAACAATAAATACAAACACACAAAAAATCAGCACACACCGGTACATAATGCACAACATTATGTACTATTATCTATTGTCGAGTCCAGTTTTTAACCTAGTCAACAGGCGGAGAAGGGGGCTACCTAGGGATCCATTTTCGGAGGAGCCACTGGGGCTGGCTTATTTTTAGGCCAAAATTTATGGAGGGGGGGGGCGAGGCGACATGGGGGGCTCAAAGTTGCCCCCCCATTGATGGGGGGCTCACCAAAAGTGGGGGGCATATTTTTGAAAAAAATTTTGAAATTTTTTACGTTTTTTGTGTGAAAATTGCAAAAAAATCGCTAAAAAATGACTAATTGTAGGTGTTTTTTTACACTAAAGTAGCCAAAATTTCGTTAAAATTCCAGCGACGCCGGAACTTTTTTGAAAATTTAGGGTAAACATGGTGAAATCTGGCAATTTCGTTGGCTTATGAGGGGGAAAGTAAAAATTTAAGGGGGGGAACCTCGAATGGGGGGGGGGGGAGGTTGCCGAGTGGGACCCCCCCAGTAAAAATAAGCCAGTAGGGGCCTCTTCAAGAAAAGGTACACTAGAGTAGAGTAAAATTCACTCTTTTAACTACACTAGTTTAACTCCACTAGAGCTTAACTTTCGCTCTTTCAGCTCTTTCATGAAAAGGTCGAGTTAATTTTAACTCTACTCTATCCTTTCCTGAAAAGGCCTCTGAGGTCCATTTCGCGGGAGGGTCAGCCGTTAGCGGACAGAGGATGTGTCACGCTCATAATACACAGAGCATACTCTTTATAAGTATTATGTCCTCTCAAGGCCGCACCCAGTGGGGTTCAAGGGGTCTATGTAGACCTTTTTAGATCTTTAGATCTAAAACTTTTAGGCATAGACCTTTTTAGACCCTTTTGGGCAGACAAAAGGAAAAATTCCATAGTAAAACCTGCAATTATTTAAAAAAAATTTTGCGCTTTCGGCGAAATAATCTGCTTTTACAAAACGTAAACATCCAATGTAAGATCTCAGGGAGAAAAGGCAAAAATTCGGGCTCCGCCCCCAGAGCCCCTAGCATTTTACCTTGGACTCCACCCCTTTTCAAAAGTGCGGGCCTGTGTACTCTTGGTAATAAATAACAGTTTTTCCAAAATTCAAACCGTCATCACCACTACAACAAACTACATTATTGCGTACCAGCATCATCTGTAACAGAGAGCAGCCCCCGCCCAAGCGAGGCAGCGGGTGCCGACCGGCCGGCCCGCTTACGCTGGTTGACCTGGAAGCGGAAGAAGCTGCGCTGGAGCCACCCAGAAGCCCCACATCATTCTCAGCAGCACCACAACAGCACCCATGACTTGCCTGATCCTCCAGCAGGGGATCATAGGAGGGCCGAAGCGTCGTCGAGCCCTCGGGAAAATACTGTCGTTCCGACCCGCTGTCGTTGTCAATTTTCCCCACTTCCACCATCACACTTTCATCGTCTTCAGCAAACTTCGTCTGGGACAGTTCACAGCTACGCTGTGACCAGGACCGAATGCGACCGCCAGGGCCCGGCAGAGGCTGTTTTTGCTGCTTCAGCAGGGACGAGTCGTCATCATCGGCAGCACCATTTGTACAGGAAGAAAGGTCTGGAAAAAGTGGGGAACAAGAGTATGTACATAATACATAAGAGTAGGACAGGGAGATCTCGCGTCTGTTTGAAGAGATCGATGGGACGGCCAATTTGCGGTGGGAGTCAGCCGTTGTGTCATGCATATAATACATAGAGTATGACAGCTTATGCATTATGCATTATGTACTCATGAAATTACTGAACTAACAGCAAAATTACAGAAGAGACAAGAGTGCTTTGGTTGGCTCACATTGTGCCGATTAAGTTTGTTTCAATCCAATGTTAAAGCTGTTAACTACGACGGGCTCAGTCTAATTTTTTTGCAATAAACCATGGGCAGGTAAACAACTGAAATCTGACCAAAAAATGTAGAAAGCGAAATTGTTTGCTTTATATCTCAAAAACGCTTTTTTCGAAATTTCCCGTGCGATTTCAAAGGGCGCCGCTTTTATAATATGTACAGAAAGATTGGTACACGGCACTACCGCTATTTTTTCATGAAATTTTTCCCCTTGTCTGAGAGTTCTACATACTAAATTTCAACTTTTTTGGTTGAAAATTGCGTGAGTTATTCCATTTTCTCGATTTTCAAAATCCTTTGATCTTTGCCGCTTTTTCGCCTTTGACTGGCTACTACTCGTGACTCGCTCAGTGAACAAATTTTTGATTAGATTTTCAGGCGTCAGCATTGACCTGATATATGTGTTATTTCAAAATTTGAAAGTCGATTTTTTCGAAAAATACCACTTTTGACCCAAAATTTCAGCATAGCGATTCTAGGAAAAGTGAGTAAAAATAGCATAACCATAAAGTTTAATCTGAGGTGAATCCAATGATATAAACTTTTCGTGGCTACGACTTATATTGCGCCAGCGATGAATTTTTAGACAATTTTCCTTCTTTCAGCTGGCTTTTGCTACGTCAAGAAAATGAAGTAAACGTAAAGTAAACTAAAAAGTAAAGTAAATGAAGTAAACTGCAGGCAGGCGTTTTTCATTATTTCTTTATGAGCTGGCTTTTGCTAGTTGACACTACAGTACCGGCTGAAAGTAACCCTTTTTTTCGCGAGCAACTCGCGAATTGCTCACGAACATTGGCAAAATGTGCTCGCAAGTTTTCACGAGCAGCTAGTTTTTGTGTTTCTTTTTTGAAATTCTTTTGCTTGTTTTATTAAAATTTCCATGCTGTGCTTTGTATATATGTGTTATATAAGCAGATAGCATACGTATATATAGCTTAGTGCTGTAGCACTGCTTGCCTTTGCTTTGCGTACATACGTATACACGCATAACTGTACATACGTACGCATATATACAACTTAGTCAGCTGAACATTGTGCAAACTTGTATGCAGTAATCTATGTAAGCAACAGCACTGAAGAAGCTGCAGAAAAAATTTGAAAATAGAAGTAGCCGACATAAAAAGCATAAACTTAGGTAGAAAAACTCTGCGAACCAGTGCGAGCATTGCATAAAAAGACTACGAATTTTCGCGAGTTGCTCGCGAATTGCTCGTAAGCAAAAGGGTGGGTTACTTTCAGCCGGGACTGTAGCTCAGGCAAATCAAGGCGGTAACATCAAAGACAGCCAAACACCACCTGAAATAAGAAATTTTTTGAAAAATCATTGCGAACGCAATATAAGTAGTAGCCACGAAAACTTAATAACGTTGGATTCACCTCCGATTGAACTTCATGATTATGCTATTTTTGCCCACTTTGTATTTATTGCTCACTTTTGCTAGAATCGCTATGCCGAAATTTTGGGTCAAAAAGTGGTATTTTTCGAAAAATCTACTTTCACATTTTTAAATACTACATATATCAGGTCAAAGCTGAAAATCTAATCGAAAAATTTTTCCACTAAGCGAGTCACGAGTAGTAGCCAGTCAAGTCGAAAAGCGGCAAAAATCAAAGGATTTTGAAAATCGAAAAAATGGAATAACTCTCACAATTTTCAACTAAAGAAGTTGAAATCTGGTGTGTAGGAATTTCAGACAAGGGAAAATTTTTCTGAAAAAACTAGCGGTAGTACCATGTACCAATCTTTCTGTACATAAAAGCGGCGCGCTTGGAAATCGCACGGGAAACTTCTAAAACATTTTTTCACGGAAAGAAAGATCTCGTCTTTCCGGTTCAGAAAATATATATATATATATATATATATATATATATATATATATATATATATATATATATATATATATATATATATATATATATATACTGTATGGTAGTTACCTTAAAGCGCTTTTGAGATAGAAAGAAAACAATTTCGCTTTCTACATTTTTTGGACAGACTAGGTCAACTTTGGTCAACAATAAGCTAGACTTTGTAAAAAACACCTGAAACCGGCAAGCGCAAAAATTCCCTGTGCTACAGTGGTTTAACCACATTATAGAGATGTACAGAGAAAATGAACGATTGGTAAAAGAAATCCTAGGAGAGAGTACAGATAGCGCTTTCAAGAGAATATTCAATTCTTAAAGTATACTAATCATAAACCATTTAGGTTTTTTGCTTTAAACTAACTTAACATTCAAGGCATTACATACCGGAAGAGTGTAGCAATTGTTGCTGCAGTTTGCCAGACGGGGACAGCTCCACCGAAGCATAGCCCGGATCACACTCGGAGCCAGAGGACTGTCCATCCCCCACCAAACTCCCTGGGGGTGGGGGTGGGCGAGATGAGCCTGAGGACACCCAGGGAGCGGGGGAGCCGTGCTCCCCCACCAGCTCCCCAGAGGGGAGCACGGGCTCAGAGGAGCACTCGGAGGAGCTGCTGCTGGTGCTGCGTTCACTCTCATCCGTAGCACCGTTGGAAGAGGAAAAGTAGGAAGAATCTTCGCCCGCCATTCGAAGAGGAGGGGTCGTAGTAGGGGGAGCCTCAGTCGTGCTGCGTGCTCGCTCTCGGTGCTGTGGTAGCAGCACGGGTGAGCCCTGGCCGTTGACAGAGGAAGACTTTGGCGATGGCGAACTGTTGCTGGTGGTGGTGGTGGTGGTGGTGCTGTGGATTCGATTGAGGCAGTCAGAGCTCTGAAACAAGAGAAGAGAGAGAGAGAGAGAGAGATAAAATGTTTCAAAAAACTTCAAATAAAAACAAGAGCCAAAACAGACATGGCATAAAATGGGCCAGCACCACTGCTGTAAGCATACATTAATACGGGGTCCGATTCTGGGGGAAGTCTACCCCGACATCGGCGAGGGGTCTACCCCTGAAATATTCCAAATTTTAAGGGGGTCTGCCCAGAAATTAGCAAAAATCGCAAATTTTTAACGTTTTTGAACAAAGCAATACAAAATTTTTAGCGTTTTTAAAAAATTTTTCAAAAAATCGTAAAATTTGCTAAACAATGAGCAACTTTTGGTAAAAATCACTTAGTGGTCTACCCTTTTTTCCTTTTCGCTGAGGGGGTCTACCTGTTTTTTGTCGGTCTGGGGGGTCTGCCTGTACCCACCTCACCCCCCACGTTATCTCCGGCAATGAAATTGAATCTAACGCTATGTTTTTTGGACGTTGTATGACAAAAATAAAATAGAGGTGAAACCAAAAAGTGGTGTTGAATGAAAATATAGCAGAAGTGTTGAAAAGTTAGGAAAATAAAACGGGAAGCTTTGGTTTAAAAATCTTAACTTTAGTTTTTAACTTTTAAACTTAATTTTAGAAAATTCTTACTCCTATATTACAGTGAGTAGAAAGCAGCCCTTACAATAGGGAATCCTCAGTGTAGTCATAGGGGAGGGGAGGTCCCAAAATGTCCACAATTTTGGAAATATTATGACAAACAAAATTTCTAGAAGGCAGAAAATACAATCACGCATATTTTCAAAATTAGATTCATTAATTTCCAATGATTACTGGACGATCCTAATTTTTCAATTACCTCGCTTTTTTCCAACGGGGCACCGGAACCAGGCAGTAAGCCAGCAGGCGGGCTGGCAGATGTTTTGTGCTTCTGCCGTTGGTTCTTGTTGGCCGAGGAGCCGTGACCTGGCTTTCGCTTTGACTTCTTGCCGGCACTGCTGTGACCCTGATTTCGTACTGTCACTTCCTGCAGCTCAGCGCATAGCACTTCCATGGAGGCGCTAAGGCCATGCTTACTTTCCCATGACAGCTAGAACAAACAAAATTATGTACGTATGCACAAAACAATGTAAACCACAATTAATTCAGATTGTTTTCTTATTCAAACACACAAACGCGAAAAATAGACCACTAATTATGTTTGTTATGTTATGTTAGGTTGTCATAACAGAAAATTTGTCTGAGGAAAGAAAATCTAGTTCCAGCAAAACACTACAAACCATGAACTCCCGCTAAAACTATCCACGTTATAGCTACATAAGAAAATCAAAAAGGCTCCTTCGTCTCATGTAAAATACATATGAGTCCCTTAGAAGGCAGGTTCTTGCACAAATATATTACAAGTAGGAAAAATGCTCCTTGCAGTCGCATGAAAAAGTTAATATGAGCTATTATGGCCAACATTTAAACGTGCTAAGGACAAGATTTAAAATGTTTAATATGAGCCAGCATCTAAATAAGTAGAGGACAAGATGTAAACGTCTAACATGAGCCGCTACGTTTCTCTTGGGCTCATACTGACATAAATTTTTCAGCTTGAAGGTGTACAAAAACGCTATTTTTCCCATTTTTGACCATCTATAAAAATCGAACCAGATCGAAATTCGAAAAAAACATAAACTTGCTAAGTACCATTGCCTAGATAATCAAAAAATAGTATAGAAAAATTTTTCCTATGGGCCGTTCGAAAAATCGAGTTAACACAAAAATGGAAAAAATCATGCTGAATACAGAGAAAAAACACCCCCACTTTCAAACCCGTAAGAGAAAGTAGATTTTTTCAAAGTTTATTTTTTTCCGGGCAAGTTTGGTATCATTCGAAAGCTCTTGGCTTGGAGATTTCAAAAATGTAAATATTAGCTCTTAATTCCTTCCCGTTAATTAGTTATGCCTACTTAGCACTTTTCCAAATCTGCAAAGTGCCTTTATAGCTTATGGGGGGCTCTCCGAGCTCCCCCATGATTCTGTTGACTACCCACCTGGAACTGATTATGCAGTGTGAGGACAGCCGTACAGTAGAGCAACTGAAATGTCTGATGTAGGGTTCGAATGCAGGTCAGAATGCGATGCAGCCGATCATACATATAGAGACCCAGACAGGTCAGCACTTCGCCCTGGGCAATGTCCAACGTTTTGGCATGTCGTTCACGCATACTGAAAAAAAACAGTAAACCAAAAAAATTAAAGAATTAATATTACTACTACTATAGATCAGAGGAATTTTATAGGATGAATAGATCCTAATGCGTGCAGTCTTTAGACAGACACCAAAATACAACTAATATGCTTGTCAAATAAATAGGCTACTACCGAGTAAAAATGTACAAGAAAACTAAAATGATCCTACGTCGCCCGGCTTTTTCCTACATAGGGGGGAGGGGTGGGGTGGGGGCGGCTTGCCCTCCCCCCAGAAATCGGTTTATTCCCCTGAGACTTGGGTCACCCCCCAGGATTCGGGACTTCCCCCCCCCCCCTCCAGAACTCTAAAGTGCTCGGAAAAAAAGGATTTGAGGGTAAATTTTGAAAATTTTTTCCGGCTTCGCCAGATTTTTAGGCCTTTCTAAGCATCTTTTAGCTATGCTAAGCTTAAATATAGGTTAAAAATAGTTAGGTTGTTAGTTCAGCAGCAAAAACTAGCTATTTATTATGCATTTTTCGAAAACTCTGTCTTCCCCCCCAGAAATTTTTGCCAAGGAAAAAGCCAGGTCACACGTAAAAATGCATAAATACGAGCTGCTCGCAGACAGCTACGTAGTTTATTACAATAGCAGAAGACAAGATCCAGCCTGCAAAATACATATGAGTGAAGTGGGGGTGTCATAGATCGAAGACAAGCTGCAAAAAAAGGCCTACCATAAACGAGCCTCTATATATACACACATCATGATACGCCGCTTACTTTCCAAACAGTTCCGGTTCCGCCCGTTCCATCAGGGCATTGAGATAGTGAGGACAGGCCTTCACATGCAAGTGCCCGTCGTTGACACAGTGACGTATCCCCCGGTAGAGACTGGGATTGTAGTGCCGCTCCCCTTCCTGCAGCTCTTCGCCAATCAACAGCTCATAGGCACGCGTTACCTTCGTCTTACACTCAGCACAAAATCTGCAACCAAAAAGTACGTTACAGAAGAAAATGCAAATCCCCTATGTCCCAATAAATTTATTGAAATATTCGGTTTTTGATTGGCAATTGGCAGTAGTTCTTAATTTTTTATTTTACAAGTATTAGCCAGGTTTGTTTTTGTCAAAATGGCGAAAATAATGATTATCACAAGCAATAGGCACGTGCGTAGCCCTGCTAAGATTTCAGGTTTGTGGATTTTGCCCATTCTTTCAAGTTTCAGCAAGTCATAAACTTACAAAAAAATGCAAAACCATATTTATGAAACATCTGAACGTGTAGACATACAACTGTTGAGAACTAAAACGGTGCCAGCCAAAAGTCCAGATCTTTTCATAAAGTCAAATTTGGATTAAAATGAAGCAATACCTATGCTTTTGTAGATATGTGGCCAACATTTCTGACAGGCTGTCGCACTCCACTATACAGCACTCTTCACGACACTCCTTGGACATCACAGACCACAGATCCTCCCATCTGAAACAGTGCAAACCATTTTAGGCTAAATAGGCATGGCCCAGCAATGAAGTCAGATGCAGACAAAATTGACTAGAAAACTGCCCAGTCAGACAGCAAAATGATAGGTGAAAGTTCTCTCTGGGTAAGAGCGCTCACAACACACATTGACTCGCTCCTGTTTCGGACCAAAACTTTTGCAGGTGACTGCAGGACAGAGGCGTTTTTCATTATTTCTTTATGAGTGATAAGAATTCGAATAGTCTCAACATTGCTGCTCAAGTTTGACTAAGCATACACAAACGAATATACAACTAGCTATTGCTAGACCAGTGCCCAGCGTACGTACTTTGATTTTGTCTTGCAGATATGGGAATCCAGTGAATGTAGAGCACAGCGCTTATTTTTGCGACACTTCGTTAGATTGTCCAACAGTGAACGAACCTTCCCCCTGAAAGAAATAAAAAATTAAAGCAATCATACCATACCTAGAAGAAGTCCAGAACCGCGTTGCAAAAGATTCTCCTAAGTTCCCTCCTAGAAGGATGACTGGGACGAGTTGTCTAGGAGGGAGTTAGCGCACCTCGAAAACCAGTTTCAAAAGAGTTCTAAAATTTAACTAGCGCTGCCCCCCAAACTTATGAGAAAATCTATGAGTGATGGGTACCACTCCTACCTTTAGGATAATCTTGAACACCCAATTTTCCCAAACTGGCCATCTAACTTCTATCTCTAGGAGAAAGAATCAGAAAATACTCAGACCACCGTTTTAACCATTCGTTTGACTATAACCACACACACCATTGTTCGTAAAAGTGTGACAGAAAAACAGATCTCACAACAATAGACTGTAAGAAAATGTTCGTATATATCTGTCTACTCTTCTACTCACGCATTGGCAATCAAAAGTCGATACAGCTGTCTGGAGTCAACCATGAGCCCCGGAGTTACGGACAGAAATGAGTCAATTCGAACCATTGGAGCCAGGGCTGGGTAGCCAAGTTCACCAACCTCCAGGTACAGCTTTTCGACACTAAATGGAAAAACATCTTTACAAATTACATATATAAAACAAGTAACAAAAATGCTCCGCACAAAAGAGGATAATATGTGTGTGTTGGCTGCATCGTATATATATATATATACAATCCTTTAAATATCCTTTAAATATATAATAAATAAATATAAACAGGTATATCCTTTAAATTCCGGTTGAAGAAGTAAAGACAAAAGTTTCATAGGAACGTGACGTTATTTGGCATAGCAAATATTGGTGGATGGTTCCATGTCAAAAGTTGCTCAGCTCACTTAGGGCTTTCATTTGATACCAAATTTGACCACTTTTGAAAAATTTTATTTCTGACCCAAAATCGCCTAAGTCCCCACCCCACCCCACCACAGCACTCTACAGCCACTTTGGGTACGCAGTTCTATGACAAAAGTTGCTCATCTCACTTAGGGCTTTCATTTGATACCAAATTTGACCACTTTTGAAAAATTTTATTTCTGACCCAAAATCGCCTAAGTCCCCACCCCACCCCACCACAGCACTCTACAGCCACTTTGGGTACGCAGTTCTATGACAAAAGTTGCTCAGCTTACTTAGAGCTTTTATTTGATACCAAATCTGACCACTTTTGAAAAACTTTATTTCGACCACTTGACCGTCTCACTCGACCGACCCTTCAAACGGCAAACTGGAACCAGCCCAGCAAGATAGGTACGTCAGACGGCAAAACGAACACCGGGAATGAGCTGGGCGCACCAGAAAACCCCTATAGACAAAGTTTTGAGAGGCCAGGTAAATCCTACTACGGACCTCCAGGAAGCAGTTTCCGACTTGACCCTCCCGACGGCAAAGTAGAACCAGCCCAGCATACATAGGCACGTCGGACGGCAAAATGGATACCGGGAGTGAGCTGGGCACACCAGAAAACCCCTATAGACAAAGTTTTGAGAGGCCAGGTATATACAACCTACTATGGTCCTCCAGGAAGCGGTTTCCGACTTGACCCTCCCGACGGCAAAGTGGAACCAGCCCAGCAAGATGGGTGGGTCTGACGGTAAAACCGACTGCGGGAATCGATTCTCCGTGCCAGAAAACCATTGTATGGAAGATTTGAGCTTTCGAAGTTGAATAGATAGCGAGAAATTTCGATTTTTCATTTTTCGAATTGTCGCCATTTTTGACGGGCCACTGCGGTCGCTAGGGAAGTGATAGAGAAACGCAACCTGGACCGTTACTTAGTTCAATATATATATGTAATTTCTGAATATAGAAAGAAATCAGCTCCAGCTCGTAACGTTCGACCTGAGCGACGACCACAAAAACTGGCATTTTTTAGGGTTTTGAAAGTGGGGGGGAAGTGGGGGGGGGGCTTCCGAAAAGTGGGGGTGCGAGTCCAAGGTATAAAATACCAAAATTTATAGCGAAAAATTAAAATTTTTTAGGTAAAAACACAAAAAATCGCTATTTTTAAGCTTAAAATTAACTTATAAGTCCATAAATTAGCTAAAAATTCAGAAAATTTTTGAAAATTTGACCTCAAAAACTTAATTTTTCGACACTTTTGGGCGACCCCCAAAAAAGTGGGGGGCTTGCCGAAATGTGGGGGGGATGAAAGTGGGAGGGGGGGCTCCGAAAAGTGGAGGGGGGAACCGAAAAGTGGGACCCCCCCCACTAAAAAAATGCCAGAAAAATGGTCACTTTTCGCTATGAGCCGGCTTTGCGGCGCCACTGCGGCGCTGTGGCGCAGCTGCGGCGCAAAAAAAGTTGTGATTCTTAAATTCTTTAGAGGGTACTACTAGACCCTATAGCCCTTTAGGTTGGCCCACCGCTGCAGATCACGTGAAAGCGGCGAACATTATGTACAATACAACCATCAAATAGGAGAAACCTGAAAAAAACATCGCCGCCATAACCGGTTCGGGGCGCAACTTTTTAACGGTAATTGATACGGGGCTGAAACTTCACATATATACTAAACTCGATGTGCTCTACAATTTGCGCATGAAATCTGCGCAGCTTCTGCGCAGCTTATTTTACACTGTCTCCAGCCACTTTTCACACATATTATAGGGGTCGCTGCCGCGACCCCTATGATAATTATGGAAACAAAAGGCACTTGGTCGGTGGAGGGTCAGTTAGCTCCCCATTTAGTTCCCCATGAAAATCTGTTTGCTGGTGGGTTTAAAAAATCAAAATTTCTAAAAAATATGAAAGGACAAAAAAGTCATGTAATATCAGATCATGGTCTTGGTCTGTTTCTGCGTCCAAATAATTTTACTTCAAGAAAATGAGGTAAACGCGTCCTAGCAGGCAGATCCACGAAGGATACAAGCATTACAGGTAAAGAAAATTATGAAAAACGCCTGCTCGCAATCAATAAGGCAGCCTTAGAGACGGCAGGCAGGCGTGTTTTTATTGTTTACAAATACTTTATACTACACTTTGTTGAAATGTACCAGACTTTTCAATGTCTGAAATTTTCCAAACCAACAGTCCAGCTTGGGCAAGCAGTTCTCCATTTCGAAGCGTCATTTAAATGAATTGAATGAGACGATGAAAAACCGCCATTTAACTTAAATTTAATTCAATCAAATTTACAATGTCATCCAATTTAACTAAGTCACACTGCAGAATCCCGAAGTTCAGTGCAACTACTCTCTTAGGATTGTCACTGTAATCGCAGCTCTCAAAAATGCATCAATTAGATGTTTGATACAACAGCACGGAGAACTGCGAAAAAACTCAAAATAATTAAACAAAAAGAATACAACAAAAAAGGTCACCCCTTAACCTATCACGTACGCGTAAATTGTACAGTATATTTCGACATAAAAACAAGTAAAAACTGTTGTATCTATAGAACTCTACGGGGAAATCGCACTCTAGTCTAAGTTTTTAAATTCTAAAATCATCAAAAAGAGATTAATGTAAAATTTCATCAAATCACAATAAATGTTTTTACGAAAATCACCATAATCGAACCCCAGATAAAGCTCCAGAGCAGAAACATAGTATATACGTATAAAGCTTCGTTATGCGTATCTCATTCATTCATTTATTTTATCCATTTTCAGCCACACAAAATTCTTCCCACCCCTGTCTTCCTAGCTCACACCTAACGTGTCACATACGTACGTACGTATATATATACGTATATGTACATAGGTATATACATACCTTCGTCTACAGCCTACACAGGGTACAATCTGTGACAGCAGGGAAGTAAATTGATCAAAATCCGTGGTGAGGGCCTCGTCCAACTCGTCCGGGTCCAGGGAGTCAACCTTCTGACAGAACTGGCGCAAAGACGTCCCGCCAGGAGCACTGGTTGACCCAGAGGAGGAGGAGGAGGAGGGACGACGCCAGCCCACAGGGTCCTCAAATTCCACGATCAACTGAAAACAGACAGAAAAACGCATGGAGAAAAATAATATTTACGTTGTTGAAGCACAGCAAACTATTTAGACAAAACTTTTGTGTTGACAAAGAAAAAATGAAAAACGGCTCTGCCGCCTGCAGTCACCATGGCAAAAGTCTTCGTCCGAAACAGAAGGAACAGTCACTGGGTGCTCTTGTCTGTTTCCGGTATTGGCGCTGGCTTATTTTTACTGGGGGGGGGGGTGTGGGGGGGCCGCCCCCCATTCGGCGACCTCCCCCCCCCATTCGAGGACCCCCCATGAAATGCCCCCCCATAAATTCCGACCTCCCTCCCATAACCCCAAAAATTGCCAAATTTTACCGTTTTTACCCTAAATTTTCAAAAAATTTTCCGGCTTCGCTGGATTTTTAACGAAATTTTCACTATTTTAGCCTAAAAACCACTTAAAGTTATTCATTTTTTAGCGATTTTTACACATTTTTACACGAAAAACCCGCAAAAATTCGAAAATTTTTTCCAAAATATGGCCCCCCCATTTTGGGTCAGCCCCCTCCCATGAAGCCCCCCCATATAAATTTTTGCCTAAAAATAAGCCAGGTCACCCCTCTTTCGAACTAGGGCTTTTGCTTTCACTTCACAATCACAACATCACGTTGTGTAAATTTGACCCTACACGCTTCAATTCCTGTTATGAAAACGAACCACTGAAGAACTTTCAAAAATTTAAATTTTATTCTCTAACATTCCGGGAACAGTCCCGCATTTCCAGGCAGGGTTTTTTTGGTCACCGAACTTTAGGCCAAATGGCCTCAACGACACAAATTTATTAGGCCATCACCCAAAAATTTAGGACATCCAAATTTTGTTAATTTTTAGGTTGCACGGTATTGTACGCATTGTTAAAATTACAGTTATCCTGCTGGGGTGTTTTTTAGGCAAAATAAGTGGGGGGGAAGAGTAGGGGGGACGCCCCCCCCCCCCACTAGAGGGGGGAGGTCCAAAAGTGTGGGGGGAGATAAAATTAGCTAAAAATAAAATGCCAAAAGTACATACAGTATAAAAAGCCTGTTTTATCCGTGTACATTTCAGACAAAGTAATGAAAAATTAACAAATTTTTGATAAAAATTTCAAAAATTTTTCAAACATTCCTATGAAAATATTTAGAAACCAAAGTTGTGGCTTGGTTGCATGATAGACATTCACAGCCTGCCCAAAAATTGTCAGAAAAATTGAAAATTTAACTGTAAAATCGAAAAATTTTCTTGAAATTAAGTTTGGAATAGGCGGATAACCGAATATCCGGATATCAGTTAACGCAAAATAGGCGGATATCCGGATATGAAAAAATATCCGGTGGCCCATCACTAATTTAAACAGGTAGGAGCTCAGCATAGAGAACCAAAGAAAGAAGAAAATTAAACAAATAGAAATAAAGTTAAACTACTAAAATAGCATTTCATCGATGAAATCTTTATGACAGTAAACGAAATGATAGCTTGAATGTGTATTTGTAAGTGCAAATAGACAATGTATAGCTAGCTGGCCGCTGGCGCAGCCCAGAAATACAAGTGGAAGAGTATAAATTCGCGCCGACGGCGCGAAATTTTTTTTAGAAAATTACTGTTTATTACTTTATATACTTTAATTTTAATTTTAGTTAAAAATTACTTAAAATCAATAAAATTTAACGAGATTTTCGTCGAAAAATTTAGGCCAATGGCCTCAACGGCCAAAATTCTTTAGGCCATCGACTCATAAATTTAGGCCATGGCCTAAGCTGTTGCCTAAAAAACCATGTTTTCAGGTAAAAAGATAAAACGTGCAACGTAAATGTACGTAAATAAACATACAGGTCGCATGTCGTCCACGCAGGCCGGGAGCTGATGATCCTTGAACAACTTGGCATCGTTCGTGTCATGACAAATAGCCACCAGACGAGCACTGATTGTTTCTGAACTTGAACTTGCCATTGACCAAAATGTTGCAAATATTAGAAACGTCCAGAAAAAATATGAAATTAGAATGTATACTGAAGAAACCCTGTGACAAAAAAGCCGCGTGTATACGTATACTCTAAAAGGTAAATGGTGGTTATATAGGTAAAACTTGTGAAAGGAGCTTCGGCCGAATCGAATCGAAGCCGGAAAAGTATTTGAAAAATTACCGTCTGAGCGAATTTTTTAGCGCAAAATTCAGTACCAACAGGGACACTCTTTTCTCTGGATTTGGCGGAAGGTCATAGGTGTACCAGGCTACAGTTTGCCCCCTGTGAGACCACCCCACGGAGAGGCCAGACCCTCCTCCCCGACCTCAACTACTCCCCTCCCCCCAGTCGAGCTCAAACCTCCCTCCCCCCTAAAACTGGGCACAAACTAAATTTTTTCCAATTTCTGAAAATTTTTTAAAAAATTCTAAAAAATGGCCATAAATTAGCTATAAACAGCTAAGGATGGTTATTTATAGCAATCAAAAGCAAGCAATATAGCAATATATATACGTACGCAATTATAAACCACAATCTGGGCTAATTTAGGCATATTTTAGCACAAATTTGTCAATTTTCAAGCCCTATTTGCGCATACAAAAACTAATGACGGAAGCTTTTGAGTACGTATATATATACGTTTACGTAATGTACTGTACATCGAAAAAGGAGCATTTTCAACTAAAAAAACTAGGGTACAGTTTAGGGGGGGGTCGCTCTCACCCAAATTTCGGATTTTGGTGAGGTCCCAGAGCCAAATTTGGTCTTTCTACTCCCTCCAACCCAAACAGGTAGTACTCCTATGCCTATGCGGAAGGTAGTCAATGGAGGATCCCGTCCCTCAACCAGTCAACCCAGAGCCAGAATACTCAGCTGCGCATCCAACTTAAATCTGTTTTTTGTTTTTGGGCAGGGGTCATTGCTATTTTTTACACACACACTGCAGGGGGGGCCGAAATTTGCTGCTCTGGGAAATTTTACCTGCTTAAGAATAAGAAATGGCCGAAAACGCTATATAAATTTCCTATATTTTAACGCTTTCTATTTTAGGCTAAAAATTTGAGAAAACAATTGCTAAACATTCACGATTTTTGGCAAAAGCTAGCCAACTTTTTCGGGGCAAAGGTTCGGGAAGGAGGGTTTGGGGGTTCTGGTTTGGAGAGGGGAAGTCAAAAATTTTGGGAGGAAAGGGGGTCGAAAATTTATGGAAGGATTAATTATCTTCCCACCTCCCCAGGTGAACGTTAAACCAATAATTATATATGCTCTTTTTCAATTTCAAAAGGTTCACCTATACACCTATTGGGGTTGGGGGAGGTAGTTCCGGGGCCTTGCCAGCTCCAACTAACCCTGGTAGTCTGTGGCATTGCAGATTGGCGCCACAGGACCAAACCCTCCCCACCCCCAAGCCCCCTCCATGGTTGTGGGTCCCTACATCAGCTACATGTTGTGCTTTTGTTATAGGATTGCCTGCCGGCCGACTGGAGGGTGGTTTGGGGTCCCGTGTGGGGTACCTTGGGCCCTTCCCCGGGCAAAAGGGCATCCCTGGGGCTGAGAACTGGCGTCTCTCAGCCGTCGCGCTACGCTAGCCGTGTATCTCCCAAATCCATGCCAACAGATTCCCCCTAACCTATCCCAATCCCATGGTTCCTGCGCCTGAGGGATGTATGGCTGGAGGTGTATCCAGTTCTAAGCAGTGACTGTACATATATTGGGTGACCCCTGGCGTTCCGGGGCTCCGCCGGGGACGCTTCCCTTTCTCTCCCCGAGATCCATGCTGTATGGAAACTTTTACGAACTGTTATTTGGATGACTCAATGGACAATTTTGATGGATTCTCACCCTCAGATATAGAGCTAACTGAATCTCTACTACCGGTTTACTCAGAGTCTAATAATGGCACCGATTCACCATCTTTTCAGGGATTCTCACCCTCGGAACTGCGCTCTGCTAGGCGGCGTGTGAACCGTCTGCTGCGTCTCCGCGACTACCAAAACCGGCATCCCAGACCCCTACTCCATCCTAAGCAGCTCACATTGGTTGCCACCTGGAACGTACAAACTGCTGCTGATCCAACCCGCCGCAGCGTCATAGCCGCTGACCTTGCCTGCCATAATGTTGGCATTGCTGTCCTGACCGAAGTCCGAATCCCAGGCTCTGGTGTCGACATCATCGGGGATAATACGAAATACAGCCTTCACTATAGTGGGCACGAGATCCACGCTGTCAGAGGAGTCGGGCTTGCTCTGTCTGAAGAAATCTCTAAGTCTCTGGTAGCCTTCCAGGGAATAAGTGACAGGTTATTGTATGCTCGTTTGAAATCCTGGAACGGTTATGTTTCTGTCATTGGCTGCTATGCACCGACTGACGTTTCCGACGATGATACGAAGGACGATTTTTACCAGCAACTACAGGACGCCTTTGCCGGCATTCCGAACTCGGATTTCCTACTGCTGCTTGGCGATTTTAACGCTGAGCTTGGCCACAACCGCAACGACAGCCGAGCCCGTGGCCCATTTGGTACAAACAGGGTCACTAAATAACAACGGTACGCGCTTACTATCTTTGGCGGACACTTACGATCTTGTCATAACCAACAGCTTTTTCCGGCACAAAGCTGCCCATTTCCTTTCCTGGAGGAGTAATACCGGACGAACTGCCAAATTATTAGACTATGTTCTGGTCAGACGGCGATGGCAGTCATCTGTTGTCGATGTCAGGATCAAACGGAGAACTGCCCTTCCCTCAGATCATGAATTGGTGCTTGCAAAAATAAACCTGAAACTAGCTGCTGTCCCCAAGACCACAAGAACTGCACAATATAACCTGGAAAAACTGAAGGACCCAGATAGTCTACGGGCATTCAAAATTGAAGTCAGAAACAGGTTCGAAGCTTTGGCTGAAGGACAATCTGATGATGATGACATTCCAGTGGATCTGTTGTGGTCGAAAATGGCGGACTGCATAAGTAAACCGGCACTACAGGTCCTCGGTCGCAAACCAGGCAGACGAAGACCGGTACCACTTTCGGCTGAATCAGACAGGTTAGCGGCTGCCTGTCGGGATGCCGCAAACCCGGAGACCAAGAAACTCTTGAAGAAGGCACTACGGCGTCAACTTAAGAGGGATAAGGAAAGGAACTGGAACAATCTGGCCCAGAAAATGGAGAATGCTGGCCGAACTGGTAATTCCAGATCTCTGTTTGCTTTACTACGTGAGGCCACTGGCAGGAAACCACCAGTCTGTGGAGCTGTGAAGGACCGTAATGGAAACTTAATCAAAGATAAAGCTCTCCAATTAGACCGCTGGAAACAACATTTTGATTCACTGCTCAACCGGCCTGTTCCGCAACCCACTCTACCTGGTGCTCAACCACCTCAACCGCCTCTCATCCGACCGGACGACGAGACCATAGTTGGAGGACCACCTACTACAGCCGAAATCATGGATGCTATTCGCCTCCTAAAACCTCGTAAAGCTGCCGGCTATGATGGACTAAGTCCAGAACTGTTCCTGGCAGCAGACACAGAAATTGCCCCACACCTAGAGAAGTTATTCGAGAAAATCTGGGTGCAAAGACATTCTCCCACCCAGTGGCAGAGGGCAATCATTGTTCCTGTGTTGAAGAAAGGTGACAGACAGGCTTGTGATAACTATCGAGGCATCTCCTTGCTACCAATTGCAGGGAAAATACTGTCGCTGATTATCCTGAGAAGAATTGTGTCGCAGTTGGACAGTCGGATGAGGGATCAGCAAGCCGGCTTCCGGAAAGGACGCGGCACCGTAGATCAAATTTTCCTTCTACGAGAGCTGTTGCACCGTAGGAAGATCCATAAAAAGGACACATGGCTTGCCTTTCTGGATTTCAAGGCAGCATTTGATAGTATAGATCGCAGCTGCTTGTGGACTCTTCTCTCACACGCTGGCATCCCCTCCGTCCTGGTGGAAATAATTAAAGACATGTATGAAACATCAGTTTGTCAAGTACGCGTCGATGGCTCGCTTACGGATGAATTTAAAGTCTCGACCGGCGTACGACAGGGAGATATTCTGTCTCCTCTTCTGTTCCTCCTGGCCATCGAGTGGGTGATGCAACAGGCTGTCCTAGATGGGGACGGAGTAGAGGTGGCTGAAAATATGTGGCTGGCTGATCTAGAATATGCAGATGATCTGGTGTTGCTAGCTAGCTCCGAAGATCGTTTGCAGCAACAGTGCAACCGGGTCGATGGATATGGCCGACTGGTCGGTCTTCTGTTAAATGCTGGGAAATGCAAGGTTGTCCCTCCGGTCACATCTGCCGTAGGCCCTGGTAACGTGACGGTCAACGAAGAAACAGTGGAAAGAGTCCGTAATTTTCCTTATCTGGGCAGCATTGTCTCCAATGGCTGTGACCAGGGTTCTGAAACTGATGCTAGACTGGCCAAGGCTAGTGCTGTTTTTCGTCAACTATACAGATGCCTTTGGTCCCGGCGGCAGATCTCCGTAAAAACGAAGCTGCGCGTATTCGATGCTATGGTTGTGCCTGTGCTACTATATGCCAGCGAATCGTGGGTAGTGCGAAAATCGGACCTTCAGAAACTGGAGGTTTTCGAACGCGCCTGCCTACGCACCATACTAAGAATTAGGCGGCGAGACAATATTCGAAATACGGATCTCTACAACATATGCCACAATCACAAACGACTATCAGCCTATCTCCAACGCGGCCGCCTCCGGTGGCTGGGCCACTTAGGGCGGATGGATCCTTTACGGGCACCGGGAAAGGTGTTCTTCTCCCCCATCCCGGGTCACTGGCGGAAACCACCCGGTCGGCCGGCAACGTCATGGCGGCAGGTAGTGGAAAAGGACCTATGGGCCCACATGACCCCATATAGAAACGCTGGGTACCGGTGGGATGATGTGGTCAAAACCATGGCTCAAGACAGAAACCAGTGGAGGGCAATGGTTAATCAAGTTGGTATGGATCCGGAGCCCATCAGATTGCTGCAGCAGTAATGGAGATGGAACAAGTACAAGTAAGTACCTAAAAGATGATCCCACCTACCTCAACAACCAAATTTTTTTTTTCCTTTTCTACATTGTCGCATGGTTTCTCCCCCCCCGGCGGGCGGGGAGGCCCCCATTTTTTCCCTCCCCCATTTTTTACCAAAATACTTTGCCAAAAAAATAAAACCAACAAAAAAAACACTTAAAACAAAAAAAAAAAACATATTTTCACAAAAATATCGTCAAGATATAGAAACTTTTGTGTTTTTAAGGCAATTTTTTGGATTTTCCATTTCTTTCTGAGGTCCGACTTTGGGGGCGGGGGTTCGGCTCACCTAAGTAACCCCCATCACATTTAGGGGTCTACCACCACCATAGTTTCCCTGGAACTTTGGGTCTGGGGGGGCAAATCTTGACGGACCTCCGAAATGTGATGGGGGTACCCCCCCCCCAGATTTCCTTTGGGGGGGAGGGGTATTCCCCCCCCCCAAAATTTTCGACCAAATTTACCACCCCCCAGATTTTTTGACTTACCCTCCCCCAACTTTTGGCTACCCCCCCGCGAACCCGCCCCAACGATTTTTGGACCCAAAAAGTTAGCTAAATTTGGTCGAAAAATGGTCATTTTTTGAAAAATTTTTCTAAAATTTTGACCTAAAATCGCTTTAAAACGGTGCAAAAACGCCTAAAACGTTAAGAACAAGCCTTATTTTGATGAAAAAAGGGCTAAATTGCAGAAAATTTTGCATTTTTATCCATTTTTCGAAATTTCTGAGGTCCGAATTTTGGGGGGGTACCCCCCATCACATTTCGGAGGTCGGCCAAGCTTTACCCCCCCCGAGACCCAAAGTTCCAGGAAAACTAAGAATTCGGACCTCAAAAATTTCGAAAAATGGCCAAAAAATGCAAAATTTTCTGTAATTTAGCCCTTTTTTCATCAAAACAAGGCTTGTTCTTAACGGTTTAGGAGTTTTTGCACCGTTTTAAAGCGATTTTAGGTCAAAATTTTAGAACAATGTTTCAAAAAATGACCATTTTTCGACCAAATTTAGCTAACTTTTTGGGTCCGAAAATCGTTGGGGGGGGGGTTCGGGTAGCCAAAAGTTGGGGGAGGGTAAGTTAAAAAATCACTAGTGACAATGACCACTAGTGATGGGCACCGGATATTTTTTCATATCCGTATATATATCCGCCTATTTTGCGTTAACGGATATCCGGATATCCGGTTATCCGCCTATTCCAAACTTAACTTCAAGAAAATTTTTCGATTTTGCAGTTAAATTTTCAATTTTTTGTCAATTTCTTGGCTGGCTGTGGATGTCTATCATGCAACCAAGCCGCAGCATTCGTTTCAAAAATATTTTCAGAGAAATTTTTGCAACATATATATATATTTTAAAAGTTTTGAAATTTTTGTCAAAAATATGCTAATTTTTCATTGTTTTGCCTGAAATGTACACAGATATCCGGATATTTTTCTCAAATCGGATATTATCCGGATATAAAAATTATCCGGATATCCAGTGCGGCAGTGCCCATCTAATGACCACCACCAAATTCCAAAATTTATATACCCACCCACAACCTAAATTTCCGGTGAAATCATGGTTACCCCAGCCAAACCTCCCCCAGCACTTTGGGGGGGATGGGTGGAAATTTGTTGCCTGGTGGTCGACCCCCGCACCCGCAGTCCGCACACCCTTCCCCACACCAAAAATTTGTAGCATCGGGTCACAAGCACCATCGCCACCACCCAAATAGTCATTCCACCCGGAGAAAGGCGGGGCAGGAGGAGGGACAGTTGGGGGGATTGGGGGAGGGAGACACGAAAAATGGCCAAAATCTGGGTGTTTTTAAGGAAGGTTTGCAGAAATTTTCGAAAAACCAAATTTTTGTCTAAAAGTGTTTGCTACTGCGAGAAATACGTTACACGATTTTAACTGTATCGGACTTTCTGACTCAATAGCAACCTTGTTTTGGACTTGGAAACATGTTGGCAATCAAGTTTTCGAGTTTACAACCCCTAATGATAAAATTACTGCATGGTTGAAGGTTTTTGGCAATAGAAACAAACAGCTGAACTGAAAATGCTATTTTTGAGTAAAAATTGAAAAATTTTTTGGAAATGGTTGGGGGGTCCAGGGGGGATTGGGGTCTCTCCAGAGGGGCGCCCCACAAAAAAGTTGGGGGGAGCCTACCCAAACCCAACTCCAAATCTCCGTTATAATATCATGACTCCAGTTTTCTCGCTAACCAAATCGGTATCCCCTTCCAACCTTGAAAAACAGCAGCCAAGCCATTAGCTAGCTAAGCTAATTAGTTTATCAAAAATTCAAAAATCTCTGCAGATTTACTTGCAGTTAAGCTTTGCGTTACATCTTTTTAAGTCCCACATTTACTAAATAGTTGCACTTTTATTTGCATTCCCTGCTTTTTTCAGTTCCCGCTGGGAGGGCTCAATCGATAATTTCGCTAAGCTCCGCCCCTTTCAACATGGGGATCGTATCTTCACTATTCTGGCTATGCGCAAGTTTAGCAATGCTTGTCCGCCATATTGTGAGTGACGTAGTGCTATACCAATTCTATGAAGTGGATTTAGTGTGGATTTTTGTAAAATCTGTACCCTATCTGGCCAAATTTTCTAATGTATCTGTCTAGCCTGATCCTCAGTGACGTCTGTATTGCGGCTTGGCACCTGCGCTCTACCCCTTCGCTTCCAGTTGCCCTAAGTTACACTGTTGGAGACCCTAAACATGAGCAGCAAAGTATCATTTCGAGCCCGAGCCTTGGATACCGTCAAGCCTATGCCAGTATTTAATGTCGACGATTTACCGGATCTATCAGAATGTGCCAGTATCAACCGGGCTGTCCCGGCCATGCCCACTGGCATGGAAAAAGAGGAGGAAATGGTCAGTTTTCATTGATTTTTTCGGTTCCTGTATCGTTATTGAATTTTCACTAGAGGGCGCCCTAGCGCTCATATTGATTCTCGTGCCCGGGTCACGTGACAGCAGTCAGCCAATTGCGGACTCGTTTCTGGTTTGTTGACATTTTTTCGGCATGAAAATGTCACGCGGATATTTTTACGCAACTATTTTAATTGCTTGGAATGAATCATGAGATATTTGTGAATGAATTGTTGCCGGGCAAATAAACAACGAATAACAAATGAGTAAATATTCGGATAAAAATAACAGCCAATGCTTTAATGGAAAAAATGCATGAAAATATTATTCGTTGGATATCTATGCTAAAAGCTTTTGTTATATATATATATATATATATATATATACAAGAAATAAAAATGCTCCTAAAGAGCAAAGAAAGGAATATGAGTCAACATGGAACATGTAAAATGCTAAATATTGTCGGTTGTAAATTAAGAATAAGACAAGCATGTAAAATGCTAATATGAGTCTGGTGAGGTTGGAAAGTGCAGAAGACAAGTTTGTACACGCACCAATATGAGTGCATGCCAAATAGACTCATATTGGCATTATAGGTACTCTGAAGGCAAGTGGTTGCGAATTTCGGTTATATATCACTCACTTAATGTCAGCAAGACGAGACAGGGTAGTTTTAGGGTGGATGACAGGATGCTCCACAGGTTACGCACGTATATACGTATATTGTCACGAAAGTTATCAGATTTAACTGTAAATCTCTGAATACTTGAGTTATGCAAACGCTTATTAAAAATGTTATATATATATCCGTCCGTCGGCGCATTGTTGACTAACAGCGGTTTAACAGATTCCTAAGGAGAAAAGTTGACAATGTTGACCATGGTTGGGATATCCATGTGACGTCAATAACGATACTTATTCGTCTTAACTCCTGCGTAGAAATATATCCGTTAGAATTCCGCAATGGATGCATGAATTATTGTTGTTAAGGCATGCCAATATGAGTCTATTTGGCATGCACTCATATTGGTGCGTGTACAAACTTGTCTTCTGCACTTTCCAACCTCACCAGACTCATATTAGCATTTTACATGCTTGTCTTATTCTTAATTTACAACCGACAATATTTAGCATTTTACATGTTCCATGTTGACTCATATTCCTTTCTTTGCTCTTTAGGAGCATTTTTATTTCTTGTTTATCCACTTTTTACATGTCGTTGACATAAAAGCGTTAAAGAATCATTAAGCATTATATATATACGTATGCATTAAATAGCACAGCACAGCACAGCACTCTACACCCACTTTGAGCATGCACTTTTATGAGAAAAGTTGCTCAGCTCAATTGAGGCTTTCATTTGGTACCAAATCTGACCACTTTTGAAAATTTTCATTTTCGACCCAAAATCACCTAAGTCCCCACCCCACCCCACCACAGCACTCTACAGCCACTTTGAGCATGCAGTTCTATGACAAAAGTTGCTCAGCTCGCTTAGGGCTTTCATTTGGTACCAAATTTGACCACTTTTGAAAAATTTCATTTTTGACCGAAAATCGCCTAAGTCCCCACCCCACCCCACCACAGCACTCTACAGCCACTTTGAGCATGCAGTTCTATGACAAAAGTTGCTCAGCTCGCTTAGGGCTTTCATTTGGCACCAAATTTGACCACTTTTGAAAAATTTCATTTTTGACCGAAAATCGCCTAGTCCCCACCCCACCCCACCACAGCACTCTACAGCCACTTTGAGCATGCAGTTCTATGACAAAAGTTGCTCAGCTCGCTTAGCGCTTTCATTTGGTACCAAATTTGACCACTTTTGAACAATTTCATTTTTGACCGAAAATCGCCTAAGTCCCCACCCCACCCCACCAGTCACAGCACTCTACAGCCACTTTGAGCATGCAGTTCTATGACAAAAGTTGCTCAGCTCGCTTAGGGCTTTCATTTGGCACCAAATTTGACCACTTTTGAAAAATTTCATTTTTGACCTAAAATCGCCTAAGTCCCCACCCCACCCCACCACAGCACTCTACAGCCACTTTGAGCATGCAGTTCTATGACAAAAGTTGCTCAGCTCGCTTAGCGCTTTCATTTGATACCAAATTTGACCACTTTTGAAAATTTTCATTTTTGACCACATGACCTCCCACCTACATGACCCTCCCGATGGCAAAGTGGAACCAGCACAGCAAGATGGGTGGGTCCGACGGCACAAGAGATGCCAGGAATGAGCTGGGCGCACCAGAAAACCCCTATAGACAAAGTTTTGAGAGGCTAAGTACAGTCCTATATGGTATTCCTGGAAGTCGGTACTGACCGCACCCTCCAGACGGTAATTTGGAACCAGCCCAGCAAGATGGGTGGGTCGGACGGCAAAACGGAGACCGGGAATGAGCTGGGCGCACCAGAAAACCCCTATAGACAAAGTTTTGAGAGGCCAAGTAAAGCCTACTATGTACCTCCCGGAAGCGGTTACCGACCTGACCCCTCAGACGGTCAAGTGGAACCAGCCCAGCAAATTGGGTGAATCGGGCAGCAAAACTGATGGCGGGAATGGATTCTCCGTCCCCAAAAACCTTTATATGCACGATTTGAAAAGTCTATCTTGAAAAATAAGCGAAAAAACTAAGTTCAAAGTCGGACCCAACATTCACCAACTTTGGCGGGCCACTGTGGCGCTGTGGCGCAACATATCAAAAATCCGACTTCAAACGTCATAATCCGGATATATGTCCTTATCAACCATATATAACTTGTCTGGTTTGTATTTGCACAAAGAGCTGGAAAGAAGCTAATCCCAGGCATACTTTTGGCCATTTCGACGTTCTGAGCCGACTTTGTGGCGCCACTGTGGCGCTGCGGCGCACTGTGGCGCGGCGGCGACCACATATATCGAAAGTCAGTAACCTATATATATTGATGATATACCACAATAGGTGTCTTCCCATCGCTACATTCTGTGAAAGAGGCTACAAAATGGTGACATACGAGGGTAAAACGGAGACACCGGAAAAAAAAAAAACATCGCCGGCATAACTGCCGGCGGGTGTAACTTTTTAACGGTAAGTGCTACGGAGATGAAATTTTCCAATTATACTAAACTCGACACGGACTTTCTTTTGCGCACAAAATTTGCGCAGGATCTGCGCAGGAATCTGCGCAGCCTCTGCGCAGCGCCTCTGAAGGCTGTCATTGGGGCGTTTTGACTCATATTATAGGGGTCGCTACCGCGACCCCTATGATACACAACCTACTCACAATAAAAATGCATTCGAAAAAACTTTCAAAAAGCAAGTTTCCATGATTTTCAGTGATCTTGTGATTTGTTTATCTTTTTCTAAAAGCGTCGAACTTTCAGTTTTAGCGTTTTCCGGTTATGAAATCTTTCATCGAAGAGATCGATCAGAGTTCAAAAATTAAAATTTTTGGAATTAGAATTGCTGCTTATCGTGATATATATTTAAATTCAATTCACAGATCAAAAGCGACCAAAGAAAACTCAACATCAATGCCAACATTTTTCTTAAGTGTTGTTGAATAGGTGGCTAACCGGATATACATTTGCCGAAGCTTGACAAGAGAATATATATCCGGGTTTGAAAATTATCCGGATACGAAAAATAATCCGGGTTCATCATTTGTTGACATTCTCTGTGTTTATGAGGTCCAGCCTTTGCAATCTATTCTATTTTTTAGCATTTGTTATTTTTCTTTTTCTTCAGGAGCTTCATCTCCAGCAGGCCATCACAGCTCAGCAAGCCATCTCTACCGGGACGCTAGCCGATGATGCTGTCAACATACCCATTCCAAAAGTTTCCCTTCTCAAATCCAACTACTATGATGGACTCTATATCAATAGTGGTCTCAGCGCTGCTGCTGGGGGGACCACAGACAGCGGGAGTGGGTCTGCCCCCGCGCCCCCCGGACCTGGTCTGGGCAGTTCTGGTGGATCGCGTGGAGAGTTCCGGTGTCCTAAGCAGCTTATCAAGATTCAAGGTTGGTTGGTTCGGTTGACTGTAGCAGGACTGACTGAGGTTGTTTGTATTTGCTGCACTACTGGGTTTCTGGCTGTCAATGTTTGGGTTCTGGCGCGCTTTATTCTGAGGGATTTTACCGTGGGGCTCTTGCTTATTTCGTAGAGTGAACAGTTGTTCAGCCCAGTTTCTTGTATATTAACTAATTTATTATTATGTAGGGGCGCGACAGCGCCCCTACATAATATGGGTGTAAAGGCGTCTGCGCGGCCCCCTGGAGACCGTGTTGGCCTGGTGCCAGCTAATTAGAGGCCCGGGAGTGGTAACAAGGTTACCATCGTAAACAACTCGAGTAGTACTACAAGTACCACCATACTTTTGGTTCGAATTCGAAACTTCGAATTTTTGCACTAGGCGATAGTTACCGTGCGTTTGTTTTTTTTCTGAGTAAATAACGCTTATTGGAAATGCATTTTACGGCGAAGTGTTGGAACGATGTGGGCATTTTGGCACCATACTACTATTATATGTTGGTAGACAGGATCCCCCCATGCTACCTTTTTTTGGTCATTTTGGCACCTGGCCAATTTTGGCTCTGTGCCAAGGTCCCAAAGTCGGACTTTCGCTATTTTTCGCAAATTTTGGTCACACTTTTCTACAACTGGGTAGAAGTTGGAGAGGTCTAGTATCTTTTGTTGAAAACTACCAGTAGGGGTGCATAAAGTAACGAGGGGGATTTTTTAATTTTGCTCCCTAGCTTTCAGGAGATGGGCTCAAACTTTGCATTTTTTGGCCTGTTTGGGCGAAAAGTTTGTAAGTCCCACTTTTACTTGAAATGGCCTAAAAGTCACTAAAAATGGCGTTTTTCGGCCTTGGGGTGGTCCCCATATATAGTAAATCGGGGTCGCTGAAAACGATGAGCATACTGCCGATACCGCCCGAAGTGACCACTGGTCAGCATGGCTCCCGTGGTTCCTCGCCCAGGGTCAAAGTTGGGAAAACTCAGTCTAAACAGCGTTTTTCGGCGTTTTGGTCGGAGGCATATATAGAAAATCGACTACGCTCGTTTCAATGGGCATATCGCCGAAACCGATGGAAGTGACCACTGGTCACTACAGCCTATGGGGCCTATTGACCACTGGTCAAACGGCCCAAAACTGCGTTTTTCGGCGTTTTGGTTGGGGGCATATATAGTAAATCCACTACGCTCGTTTCAATGGGCATATTGCCGAAATCGAGGGAGTGACCAGAGGTTACTACGGTCAATGGGGCCTATTGACCAGTGGTCAAACCCCTTAAAACAGCGTTTTTCGGCGTTTTGTTAGGGGCATATATTGTAAATCGACTACGCTCGTTTAGCATGGCACTGTTCAAGCTCCTTGTATCCATTACCGCATTGCTGGAAAGGGATCCTTTAAAATGACAGAAGGACAAGAAATAAAAATGCTCCTCTGGAGCATGAAAAAGTAATATGGGTGATGGTGGGGTTGTAAAATGAAAAGAGGACTAGTCTTTAAAATGCTTAATATGGGGGCTAGGTTCAAAAATAGAAGAGGACTAGGTTGTGAGCGAATTAATATGGGCACAGCTTCGCCGAACAACCCATATTCGCGGGAGTTCACGCTTCGTCTTAGCTTTTGTCGCCTACAGAGCTATAAGTGTCAGTCAGTAATAAGAAATTTAAGAAGTTGAATACTCATTGAATATATTTAGTTGTCTGCATACACTGTTAGACTTGCTAGGAATATATACTTAAATTATCATCATGTGGTCGTGTTGAACTGCAGTAAGCAACGAGATGAGATCTAAGGATATGCTAAAGCTATTGGTTCAAGCAGGAAGGAAATAGAAGATCAGAGTCCTAAAATTATTCTTGAGATATACGTAAATTTTCCGTATAAATGGATAAAATACACTGGTTAGTATAAAGAGTTTCTCAAAGAAAAAGTTTGCTAAAATAAATGTTCAATCAAGCTCGAATACATGTATACGTACGTAGCAGTAGAGATTGTTTATGCACTATAAACTAAATGTAGTTTGGATGGATATGCATAATGACTTACATTTATAAACCGCGAATATGGGTTGTTCGGCGAAGCTGTGCCCATATTAATTCGCTCACAACCTAGTCCTCTTCTATTTTTGAACCTAGCCCCCATATTAAGCATTTTAAAGACTAGTCCTCTTTTCATTTTACAACCCCACCATCACCCATATTACTTTTTCATGCTCCAGAGGAGCATTTTTATTTCTTGTCATAGGGGTCGCGGCAGCGACCCCTATAATATGTGTCAAAAGTCCCTGGAGACACCGTAAAATAAGCTGCGCAGAGGCTGCGCAAAATCCTGCGCAGATTTCATGCGCAAATTGTAGAGCACATCGAGTTTAGTATGTGTGCGAAGTTTCAGCCCCGTATCACTTTCCGTTAAAAAGTTGTGCCCCGGACCGGTTATGGCGGCGATGTTTTTTTTCCGGTTTCTCCTATTTAATGGTCGTATTGTCCTGACTTTCCGCCTCTTTCACGTAATCTGCAGCGGAGGCCGGACCTAAAGGGGTATAGGGTCTGGTAGTACCCCATGCGCCATTTAAGAATCGCTACTTTTTTTGCGCCGCAGGTGCGCCACAGCGCCGCAGCGGCGCCGCAAAGTCGGCTCAGAGCGAAAAATGACCATTTTTGTGGTCTCTGCGCAGCTCGAACGTTAAGAGCTGGAGCCGATTTCTTTTTATATTCAGAAACTACATATATTGAACTAACTAAATAGCTAAGTCTCGTTTCTCTATCACTTCCCATGCGACCACAGTGGCCGGTCAAAAATGGTGAAAATTCGAAAAATGAAAAATCGAAATTTCTCGCTGTGTATTCAACTTAGAAAGCTCAATTCTTTCATACAAAGGTTTTCTGCACGGCGAATTGATTCCCGTAAGCAGTTTTGCCGTCGGACCCACCGATATTGCTGGGCTGGTTCCACTTTGCTGTCGGGAGGGTCAAGTCGGTACCGACTTCCAAGAACACCATATAGGACTGTGCATAGCCTCTCAAAACTTTGTCCATAGGGGTTTTCTGGTGCGCCCAGCTCAGTTCCGGTGTCCGTTTTGCCGTCCGACCCACCCATTTTGCTGGGCTGGTTCCACTTTGCTGTCGGGAGGGTCAAGTCGGTACCGACTTCCAAGAACACCATATAGGACTGTGCATAGCCTCTCAAAACTTTGTCCATAGGGGTTTTCTGGTGCGCCCAGCTCATTTCCGGAGTCCGTTTTGCCGTCCGACCCACCCATTTTGCTGGACTGGCTCCACTTTGCCGTTTGAATGGTAAATCGGGTAGGGGGTCAAGTGGTCAAGAATAAGATTTTTCAAAAGTGGTCAAATTTGGTACCAAATGAAAGCCCGCATCGAACTGAGCAACTTTTGTCATAGAAGTGCGTACCTAAAGTGGCTGTAGAGGGCTGTGGTGGGGTGGGGTGGGGACTTAGGCGATTTTGGGTCAAAAATTAAAATTTTCAAAAGTGGTCAAATTTGGTACCAAATGAAAGCCCGCATCGAACTGAGCAACGTTTGTCATAGAAGTGCGTACCTAAAGTGGCTGTAGAGGGCTGTGGTGGGGTGGGGTGGGGACTTAGGCGATTTTGGGTCAAAAATTGAAATTTTCAAAATTGGTCAAATTTCGAGTCAAATGAAGGCCCGCATCGAACTGAACAACTTTCGCCATAGAATCACCCACCCAAACTTGCTGTGTCGGATTTATATACTTTCTTTCTCAACCGGATTAAACGACAGACATAGGCCCAACACACATATTATCCCCTTTTGTGCGGAGCATTTTTGTTACTTGTTATATTATCCAGTATGTAGTACGCACGTCAATTAACTCGTCCGTATAATGCTTGCTTCACCAGTCATTTTCCCCTTTCAATTTCAATTTCAGCGGCCCTCAACCTGGAGCCGGAGATGCCGGAGTATGATCTGGACTCGGAGGACGAGGACTGGCTCCGGGACCAGATGGAACGACTGGAGATCAGCCCGCTCCAGTTCGAACGGATGATGGATCGTCTGGAAAAGGCTGCTGAGCATCAGGTTCTGATCTGAATACAATATAGAAATATAGAAATAATGTTTGGAAAAAATTAAATTAATTATATAATTAAATTAAAATTATTTGATTAATTAAATAATTAAGAACGGTTTTCTGCACGGTTCGTTCCCTGCTCCCCCTCAATATTATCCTGCTGAATTTATACATTTATATTTTTGTTACCTGTAAACTATCTGAAATTTTTGGAAACACGTGGTACATTTGGAAAATTTCAAACCACTGTCATGAAAACTAACTAATGATATGCGCGTTTACTGGCCAGCGTTTACTTCATTTTCTTGACGTTAATGATATGCGGATATATATATCGTAATCGTATCTGCATCTGTTGATGTTCCTAATACTGTATGTACCTATCCCCCTGAAAAATCTTGTATGAAACTCAGTACGTATACGCCCAAAAGCCGACTTTACCAGTTATGGTCTCTGTCGTCAGTACCCTAGTTTTGGTCTCGACCAACCCTGCCAACGGTTTCTTGCCAGTGAGCAAAAAACTGTTTTCAAAGCTGGACTTTTTGCGGCGTTTTTTAACAACTTGTGTGCTCCGAGAAATTTCCATAAATTTCCCATATTACTCACCGGATTGTTTCAATGATAAATTGATATGGAATGGTGTATGTTTCTTCCAGGTGCTGAATTTGGATGAGGCAAAAGCTCTCCTTCAAGAAGACGATGATCTCAGCATTGCCGTCTACGACTACTGGCTGAATAAAAGACTCAGAACGGTTCGTGCCGGCTCGTTTCGTAGCATATTCGATACGGTCTAAGCAACTGTTTCGTTTTAGATTATTAAAAAATTCGGTTTCTTTTAGAATTATTCAGAGATTACACAGGGTGAGCTGAAAAATCTGAAAAACTGGGGTTTTTTAGGCAAAAATAAGTGGGGGGAAGGCGGGAATAAAATGGGCTAAAAATTCCAAAAATACGGTATAAAAAACCTGTTTTCTACATTATACTACTATAACTAAGCTTAAAAGTGCTCAAAAATTAAGTTTTGGCACCAAAATGGACGATTTTTGACCAAAAATTTCCGGCGACGCCGGAAAAGTTTTGAAATTTTTAACCAAAAATCCTAAAAATCTGGCATTTTCTGGGCACCTTAGGGTGAGGGGGGGGAGGAAGCCCAAAAAAGTGGAGAGGGGAACGAGTTGGGGCGCCCCCCCGCCCCCCAACAGTAAAAAACTCCAGAAACTTAGCTATGTAGTTTTGCTGTAATAAATTTGTCATTTGCCTTGATCACGCACGAGTTGCAATCCTGCTGTTGCTTTATTTTGGTTATTTTTCTTTCTGATTTTTCCTTTTTATTTTCTCATTTCAGAAACACCCACTGCTCCCGCAAGTGAAAACAGAGAAGCGTGGAGATCCGGCCGCGCTAGCCGCCGCTTCCTCCAGCAATCCCTACTTTGCCTTTCGCCGACGCGGGGAAAAGATTCAGACCCGCAAGAATCGACGCAACGATGAAGAGTCCTATGAGAAGATGCTGAAAATTCGCCGAGATCTGAGCAAAGCTGTGTAAGACCTGCTGCGCGGGCTCTACATTGTTGCTGTGTCTACTTTTTTTGGGGCTATGAAATCCCTGAAAAAAGTAGTCACAGAATCGAATGGGGGTCCTCCCGGGCTTGGGGGATTTTAACCCCCACCCGCCTGCAATTCCAGTCCCAGAATTTCTCTCATTGGCAATTAAATGAACGATTGATTATGAAACGTTGGGAGAAATTTGTCGCCAAAAAAGAAGCAAGTCTCATAAATTCTGCCTGGGAGACTAACTGCTTATTTTATTTTACTGTTTGCATTATTCTCCAAATCGTCATTGCCCAAAATTCGTTTCCAACTGTGTGGTAAGTTTTACTTTTGTAATGAAATCACGTTTTTGTTTTTTATCTTTAGTCCTTGTTCATTCATGTAACAGCACAGTTCACGTCAAAGTGGCATCTAGGCGACGACTCAAATCTTTCGAAATCCCGCAGAATTATTTTTGACGAAAATGTTGTAAGAAAAAATTTCGCGAAATTTGCTTTTGCAGCTTCCGCCTAACACTTTGACGTGAGTTCTACTGTATCATGGGGCAGCTCGGAGAGCGCCCCATAATATGAGCCAAAAAGATACATTGCGTGTTTTCAAAATGCTTAATTAGGCATAACTAATTAACGGTAAGGAATTAAGAGCTAATATTTACATTTTTGAAATCTCCAAGCCAAGAGCTTTCGAACGATACCAAACTTGCCCGGAAAAATGAACTTTGAAAATTTTCACTTTTCAGACCTACTTTCCAAGTGGGGGTTTTTTTCTCCAATGTTTCTCCTTTACGCTTTTGGTTTCTCGAAGTGTAGGAAAGCAAAAGAAAAGCGACCACTTTGGGCTTCAAAAGAACGTCTTCACGAGGGCTGTTTTTCTGAAATCGTGTTATAATGATCAAATAAGCTCAAAATTTTAAGAAAATGTAAATATTTTCGATTGTCGTCAAAATTTTTAGGTTTGGACGTTTATTTCTCTCGAATAAAATGACAAAACGCGATACCATTGAAAACAGCCCTCGGCAATTGTCCCAAAAATGCGTGTGTAAAGCCGTTTTTTAATTGATTGCATGAGTTGAGAGAAATCCGTGTTCAAAACAATCTGGTTGTGGCTTTTCTAAATTTCACATTTTCGTTGCTGTGGGTAATCAGAGATGCCGCAAAGTGCTCTCCATTGGGCATAACATGTCCTTCAGGGCTAGAAAAATGGACAATGCTTGACCCGACGGACCAGCGCTGTTGAAGCTGTCGAAATTTTTGCAATATTTGATTTTTCTAAAAATGGTCAGTTTTTGGGCCTTGAAAACAATTTCGCTGTTATCTTTTAAACCGCGAGGAGTCAAAGAATTTTCTCAAAAGCAAAGTTGTAGGTTTTGGTGAGAGAATTCGAATGACTATAAGTTCGTCGGTGTAGGATGTCCACAGTGCAAGTTACGGCGGGTTAAACCTAATTACTCCAAAACTCAAATTTTCACATCGCGATTTTTCTAAAATGTTTTATAGGCTATGATGTAATTGTAACAAATTTGATTGCATTTCAACGACAATTGCGCTTTTAAGGGGGGGCTGCTTGTGTCAAAAATTCTACCCTCTCCTGTTTCGCTCAAATTGTGCCCATTGATATATTGCGCGGCGGGAAAAAACTCAGTCCAAGATGCAGAAAAACCCAACGCCGGTGTAAGTCACCCATATGAGCTAGATCGGATTTTAATAGCCTATCTTAAAGAGCGTCCAAAACTACCCTGGCGGCCTAGAGGGTGTATTATTGTAGCTCCCGCTGCTTCTCAGCAAATTTTTTGGGACTTTGGAAATTTTGGTCCCAATATGGGGGTCAAACAGGGTCAACTTTGGTCACATGGGTCACCCTGAACTACTGGAAAGACCTAGTCCAAAACCGATTACTGTTTCACAGAGGATATATATGTCTCGAACTTCACGATGGTGTATGCAATTTGGCTCTAGTGCCTGTGGTGCGACCTGGGGGTGACCTAGACTCGGCGGGAAAAACCCATGTGCGCGAAAAAGCCCAAATTTCAGAATGAAATTTTTCTAACCATTAGCAGCAAGGGAAAAATTCATGCATTTCTTAGCTCAATTGAGCCTCCTGATCAATTTGGTATAGATTTTACCTAGGTTCAACCTTCTATGTGTGGCCCAGGTAGCCAAAATCTGGCATGGTGCCATGTCAAGCCAAATTTTTCAATTTCGTCAAAAATCGCCAATTGTAAAAGCCTAAAATAGGTCGGGTTTGGCTTTAATTGCAATAAAAACACGTTTTCTGTGTGATAGGATTCTTAAACTGCACAAATTAAGCAAATTTCCAAAATTTTCCTATGTTTATATACGTGTTAAACATACAAAATTTTCGAAAGTCAATTTGACTTAAATTTTTGCAAAAATATTGATATTTTTTGATGCAGATATACTAAAAATGACCCGCTCTTTGCTTTCGAATGGTATAGTCAAAACTGTTTTGGCATGCTTCCAGCAAAACTTTCGGCTGGGTTTTTTCCCGTCCATTGTTTTTTCCCGCATTGAAAGAGTTTGTTCCCATCGGTTTGGTCGAAACTTTCTCACCAACCGTAAGTGACAGAGAGATGTTTTATGGCTCATTTTGAAGCTCTTCGTAAGGCCTCATGGTAGTTATCGCTAGATTTTCGATTTTTCGCTTAATAAAAAAAGTTCTAGCCAAAATTCGAAAATTTGGTTTTTTATTTCCCTTGGCGCTATATATACTGCTTAGGGTCCTGCACAAACCACTGAAATTTGAAGCGATTTCGTCCAAGAACAAAAAGTAACAGTCATTCAAAATTTCCAATTCCTGTTGAAAATGGCCCAACACCGGAACTTTAGATTTTTCGCTTCTGGCAACGTATGTACAACTGAAATCAAAACCATGCGAACCGTTCTATACCTCATTTTTAGCTAAATAAAATATCTAAAACTTGTCGAAGAGCTTTTTTCAAAATTCGGTTTCTGACTTATGTAGTGATCGTTTCTGTGAGAGAACCCCCAAAACACTGAAATTGAAAAATCACGAAAATGCGGTTTCCGACCGATAACTTGAAACTGCTACAAAATTAACGTTTGTGCCAAAAAAGAAGGTTGTTTAGAATTGAATAGCTATCGATTGAAGTAGATATTGTGCATATTTCTAATTTTCGAAAATGGCACATTGTGACTAATTTCTAGGGCTGCTTCACAGAAACGATTATATACGTACTTACTACAACAGTTAGAAACCGAAATTTGAAAACCGCTCTTCGACAAGTTTTAGATATTGTATTTAGCTACAGAATGGCCTATAGAAAGTTTCGAACGGTTTTGATTTGAGTAAGTTATCGTAGCCAAAATCAAAAAATCTAAGGTTCCGATTTTGGGCCATTTTCTATAGGAATTGGAAATTTTGAATGACTGACTTTTTTGTTTCTGGACGAAATCGCCTCAAATTTCAATGGTTTGTGTAGGACCCTAAAGAGTATCAATGGGCACAATTTGAGCGGAATCAGTGAGGATAGAATTCTTAACCCAAGTACCCCCCCTCCCCTTAAGGTGGTGATTCCTTTTGGGCACATATGTATTGTTATTTGGCGGCGTAAATCAAGATGAAATTTGATAAAACTTTTCGAAATAAGTTCTTTTAGCGTTCTAACACCCTCCGCGCAATCCCGATTCAAAAATTCAAGATTTCCGGTCAGAGTGGTTTTTCCCAATTTCTGAACGTTTGGTAGGTGCTACACAGTTATGACTATATTCATTCGAAAGATCTCATTGAGCTTCACATTTTTGCTTTTTAAAGCAAGTTTCTAGCTTTTCTCTACCGTGAGATATAGCCGATTTTCTTATTTTGGCGTCGAAAACTTGTCATTTTTGCAGAAATCAAATAATCCAACATTTCTTGAACTACGCGCAAGCCGTAAAATCAAACTAAGGGCGTCGATTTGAAGGTCTCACAGGGACAAATTATCCGACGCATGATCGCCTTCCAACTGCTATCCTGTAGGCTGCTATCATAAAAAATGTAGTTTTTGCAAAAACACGACCAATTTTTTTCAAAGATTGTGGAGCATTCACCATGCAAGCTGGAGGGCTGCTACTGAACAAATGTGTTCTGCACAAATATACCCAGGGACGATTTTTTAGTTGCCCCGATTGCTGCTTTCTAGCTATAGTAATCGCTTGACAAATCTGGAAAAAGTAGGCAAAATACAGGTTACGCACACATTTCTGCTTATTTCTCTATAACGAAGAGCGATTTCACAATAAATAAAAAATCGTCCCCAGCTATTTGATGGAGGTATCGAATGATATAACCGATGTCTCGCGAAAAAATTTACTTGAATCTGCAAAAATTCTGGAAAATTATACTTCTTCTAAAATGTGTTAAAAATATTTTAGAAAAGCAACATTAGTTTCGCGGCATGCATTAAAAAGAAAAAATGCCAGGCTACATTTTGATATAAAAATGGCTTCTTAACTCCAAGTAATGAATGAGTAATAATGGTGCAAACTTTATGTGACCAAAGGGAATCACCACCTTAAAGCCCAAGAATACACGAACCCAAACCAGCAGCTTAAAAGCCGAGGTCTTGACTTTTTGTTTTTGCTAGCTATTTACTATACGTAATTGTGTTGACAGTGCATGATATTCTGTTTATCTTTTTGTTAGGTTTTTAATTTTTTCTTCTATTTTAGGACCCTGTTGGACATGATTAAACGTCGTGAGAAGAGCAAGAGAGAGCTGCTAAATCTGTCAGCGGATATCTTTGAGCGACGCTATTCCCTGGAGGATTATTCGGATGATATTTTCAACCAGCTGCGTGCCGCTGTCAAACCATCCTTCCAGTTTTCAAAGGTGGATGCGACAGTCACAGTGCGGTAGAGTTTTTGAAAAGCCAGCTGTCACCCCCCCCTCACACAAAATGGTTGTTGAAAGGGAACAAAATCTGATGTGTTACACTTTAGAACACACTACTATGGTCGGTCTTATTTTCGAAATTTTTCCTTTGGGGGTTTGGGAAGGGGAAGGCTGTCAAAGCAGCGTAGGCCAGCAATCGGGCTAGTTTTTTTACCGTTGGTATACGGTATACAAATATGCACTGGCATGGTTAAAGCCGATTTGTTTTAAAAAAACTGGGTAAACAAACGAACAAATAAACAAACAAAAAAGATTTCCAGCAAAGACACGCCTGCTTTCCCACATATACGTACGTGTATTGAATTACGTGTAATTCAATTTTCTTTATTTGCCTATTTCCAGGAGGAAATGCAGCTGGCCCGTAAGCTGAAACAGCGTGAGAATCGAAAGCGGAAAACGGCAGGGGTGGCGACCGCCTCCCCCGCCACTTCCGCCCTGAAGACCAGTCGACCGTCAGGGGTTCCTATGGAGACAACCCCTGGGGGTGGTGGTAGTGGTCGCAGTTCCAGCTCTGCCTCTGGGAGCCTTGGAGCCGTGCTACAGCCTGGGCTAGCTGGCACGTCCAGTGACCAGCTGGTCTCACCGGAATGGTTGCTCAAGAATGCCGAGGACTGGCTTCGACCCACCAGCTTTCCTGGGTCCAGCCTACGGCCGGCTGCCTATTCTTCGACGGCGTCTGCGACGATGTCAATAACAACTGGTGCCGGCGTGTCTGGGTCGTCAGCGGCTGCTCTTGCTGCGGGACTGGACACAGACTCTTCGGTACGTAATGTTTAATGCTTCTGTCGGTTGTTTGTTCTACAGGGAAAATGGTCGAGATCGATGCTAACGGAGGGAGAGTTTGGCAACATGTAATCGATTTTAATCAAAACCTAGTATAGCACGCAATTTATACATCAAGAAAATGAGGTACATAAACGCGGGGGGCCAGCAGGCGGATCCACGAAGGATACAAGGCATTAATCATATAGAAATAATGACAAACGCCTGCCTGCAGTCGCTGCTAAGGCGAAAGCCTTAGTCCGAACAGGAGAGAGCCAATGAGCACAATATAGCGCACAATGGTAGCAAAATTTTTAAATTTTAGTCAATGTTCGATCGAAACCTTGTAACCTATCGGGGTCTTTGCAATTGCGTTGGGCGTCTCCCGATTCGTGGCCGTTTTTGCCCAAGCTTAGCCAGTCGGTCACTTGGCTAGCCGACCCAACGGCTAATTGCCCCCTGGCTCCCACTACCGTATTCTGCCAAACAGTGGCCCATGGGCGTTTTCTCGGAATCGGCAATTTCGGATTTGATTTGTGTAATCCAAAATGGCGCCCACCCCCCGAAAAAACGCCCATGGGCTATTTTTGGAGACAGTCTTACATATAATTGCTGCTTAGCCAGTTTTTTTGATAAATTTTTGCGGAGGACAAGCTGCTCGGGAAGGTCTGTTGCTTACATGTCTATCCAAAGAACATACGATTGATTCTATGCCTTGAAATTGCTTAATCAGCCACAACTTTATTCACAACTTTTAGTTCTCAAAGGCACTGGCTTATCCCTAGTGGGGGGTGGGGGCCGCCCCCATTCGGCGACCTCCCCCCCCCCATTCGCGGAGCTCCCCATGAAAAGCCCCCCCATAATCCCAAAAATTGCCAAATTTTACCATTTTTACCCCAAATTTTCAAACATTTTTCCGGCTACGCCGGATTTTTACCTAATTTTCACTATTTTAGCTTTAAAACACCTGAAATTAGTCATTTTTAGCGATTTTTTGAAGTTTATACACAAAAATTAGAAAAAATTTTCGAAAAATATCTCCCCCCCCCAATTTGGGTGAGCCTCCCCCCATCGCTTGAGGGGGGGGGCATTTAGCCCCCCCTCTCCCAATAAAAAATTGCCAAGGAATAAGGCAGAGGCATGCAAGTGAACATTGAGAAATCCACCCCACCCCCGAAAAAAACGCCCATGGGCGTTTTATTGTGTGGGCCACTGGCATAATTCGATAGTTAAAATAAGCCAGGTTTTGTTTTGTGTATGCTTTTGTGCTGATATTTGCATTTGGGGGGGGGGGACTTGGAGGGCAATTCGGGTATATTGATTATGGGATGTGAGTTTGAATTTTTTGCCCTTGTTTTTCAGACCGGTCGTCATTCATTGCTGGCCGAGTATCAGTCTTATGTTGAGGATGAGGGGCCGTTTGCGTTCCGTCGACGTCAAGGCTGTACCTACTACGGGGTATGCCTCTCTTCCCTTGGCATTTTTATAATTAATAATTAATTTACGTACGTGATTAATTAATATGACGTATATACCTGTTCTCATCTGATTCGTACGTTGTGTCCCTGACCGCTGTGTATATAGTAATTTCGCACAAAAAAGGGTGTAGAAAAACTTCGACCAACGTGGTAGGTAAGAGTCATAACAAAAACAGTTTAAAAGCAGGACTTGTAAAATTTACTGCACCCACAATATTTGAAGCATTTTGCATGCAACCAAATGTGGCTATAAAATGAAAGTTTTTTACATAAAATCACTAATTTTTTGTGTTGGTCCAGAGGCAAATCTAGGTGGGTCCGAGTGCCCCCCTTTTTGGATTTTTTAAAATCTTTGGCGCAAATTTGACCAGTATTCAAAAAAGTCAGGTTCCGACCAGCCCCCCTCTTTTTTCCAAAAGTCTGGATATGTCCCCCTGGCTTTTTCCTAGGCAAAAATTTCTGCGGGGGGGTCCCCCCCCCGTGTCTGGGGGAGACTCGGATTTCTGGGGGGGAGAAATATTTTTCAAAAAATGCCCAAAAATAGCTATTTTTTGCTGCTAAGCAAAAAATGAACTATTTTTAACTTAAATTTAAGCTTAAAATAGCTAAAAAATGCTTAAAAATGAGTAAAAATCCGGCGAAGCCGGAAAAGTTTTTCTAAATTTACCCTCAAAACCCTATTTTTCCGGGCATCTTAGAGTTCTGGGGAGGGAAGGGGCCACCCCCACCCCCCCCCCTGTAGGAAAAAGCCAGCCCCCTATTTCATAAATATCCTATATCAGCTACCACTTTTCCCTTATATGTTGTATTCTCATAGGATAATAAGCACTGTGGCGACATTTCTCATCTCTAAACCACATTCACAGTATCTTACTTTCTTGTCTCTGTCTCTGTTGTAGGTTGCGGAGGAGGCATCAACGTCAACCGCCAGCCTGTTGCCAACCACATCACGTGACCCACACCCTCAGGCGGCGCCCCCACCCTGCAGTCGACGCCTCCTGGCACCCGTTCCTCCGAATCGTGCCGGGACCGGACGGTGGCATGGAGGTGCGGCAGGCCATTTTCTCCAAGGTGGCATGCCACCTGCCAGACGGCCGGCCGCTAACTATCTGCCGGCCTACCTGCATGCCCCGGCAACCTACTTTACCTCCTCCACCTCTCGGCCGAGAAGATTTGGCCCGTCTTCTTCCAGGCCGGCTGTGTCTGACGTTTCATCTGGTCTGAGATTTGTTGGCCCGGTCAGACGACGGATTGGACGCGGCGGACGGTGCTTTGCATTCTCAATTTTAAATTTAAATTTTAGAGACTATTATAATATTGTATAGTCAGATTGTAAAAAAAGGCTTAACATTATATCTGTGCTATTGGGCTGTTGGATGATAACTTTGATGCTTGATCCGTTTAATTAATTAATTTTAATTTTTATAGAGATAGATTAGATGGGGAGGGGAATAGATTTTGCAATTTTTCTAGTTTTTCCTATTTTTTCTGATTTTGTATCTTTAGGGTCATATTTGATCGAAGCTTTGATCCGGCTGATTGTTCCAGCGTTCGAGCATTGCTGGAGGATTCCGATTGCTCTCATAAATCGTCGCCTGGAAGCTCGACTGCTGCTGTCTCTACTCGAACCGAGTCAGTTTCTTTTTTCACTTTTTTTTCTTAAAATTTCTTTAAATTTTTGATTTTTCAGTCTGTAGATCGTCAGATGAGCTGTGACTTCTGAAAATTAAAATGTGATTGTTTTCCGTTGTTGAGCGACTGAGATTTCTATTTTCTTGAAGCCATTCCTTTAGTTTCATTACACGGAAGAAATGTATCCCATTTCGCAGAATTGCAATCTTCTAACCGAAGAAAAATATGAAGTTTACGGGGGCTGCCTTTTCTTCGTGTGTGCTGTTTGTGTAATGTTGTTCACGTTGTAACAGGAATACGTATATATGTATTTTGTTAAGTTTTTTTGCAATTTGGCCTTAATTTTTCTTACACGTCTTCTGTTTCAGTCACACCTATTTTCGTCCGTCCACCCCGGTCAATGTCACGAGTGAGCTGAGCAGTGTAGACTCTGCCAGGCTGCGCAAATTGCTATCTGCGCACAGGCAGCAGCGATTGCTTATGATTGATGATGTCAGCAGCGCAGGCTCAGCAACAAAACAGTCGGACTGGGGTCCCAAATCCTCCCCTTTCTCCTCCTCTGGCTGTGCAGGACAATTAAACTTCCCCGTTGACTCTAAGCCAAGTTCTGACGAAGATCCTACTAATCCGGGATCTACAACGGCCTCCTCAGCAGCAGCAGTATCGTCTCAATTTGAACGTCTTTCTTCTTCAGCCCCCCTACCCGCCTCTGTCAGTAACAGTTTGGACGGTCAACCTGCCAGTGAGGTCCCGACGGTTTCTACTGCTCGATTAAACTCTAATCCACCAGACCACGACTCTAGTGCTAGTTCGAGTACTAGTACTGGCGGCTATGCCCTAGTCCTGAACGCTGGGCGTTGCCCTGGTAACAGCGGCAGCGTGCATGATCTATCTTCCAGCAGCAGTAGTTGGACGGTGATTGGCTCGGCGTCCTCATCCAGCCAGCCGTCCCTACTGGGTCTGAGAACGGGTATACCGCCCTGCGCCTACGGCCTGCACCAAGGTCAGCTGGAAGACTGGATCCTACAGCAATCGGATGAACTGAAACGGGTTACCACCAGCCTGACCGATTCGATCCAGAGCCAGCCCCAGCCCTCCTTGTCGACCGGTCAGGGTCTTGTTGGCGGCCGACATCCCTCTAGCTCCAGCTCTAGCCCCCCAAGTGGCCCCGGTGGCTCTGCGTCAACTAGCCCTGCTACGCTGACACCGCGTGTCAGCTCCCTCTGGGCTCACAGTGCCGTGGCAGCCGTCCTAACGCCGCGGCATGTCATGAATATGATGTCATCTGGCGGGGGCGGCCCAGGGGGTCCGGGGGCTGGTCGTTCCCGGCGCGGCTCTGGCCTTTCCTCTGGACCTGGACCCTCAAATGGCCCCCCGCCCTCCATTCTACCCCTTCTACAGTCTGTCGTCCAGTCGCCAGCCTCGTCGTTGTCTGGATTTTCTGGGAGCCTTCCTGCACCCCACAGCACTCCCCGGAGCTCCCAGGGAGCAATGATTACGGGTACTTGCTCCTCCCAACTCCCCCCATCGAACTCTTTCAGTTCAGTCCCGACCCCTAGCACACTCCTACCTCCAATAACTGCTGCTGTGAACACTGGCACGGGTTACTATACCCCCTCTACTCCTACTCCTGCTCCTGTGACTAACCTAAGTCTGCTAAGACTACCGCCGGCTAATTCGTCTGTCGGAAGAGATACTACTGGGTTGACGTTGACTGCAACGGGCAGTGATTGCAGTAGTGTGGCGGTGGTGCAGCAATCTGCGCATGCGCAATTTGGTGGCAATCGAAATTGTGTTGTCGTCACAACAACAACACCAACAACAACGAGTGTTGTGCCGCCCGCCCCGCTGCTGTTGCATGGACTGGTAACGACAAATGGAACCCTGTCGTCCACTTTGACTCCTAGTGCCAACTATTGTACTACAACTGGCATGTCTAGTGTCTGCAGTGGTCTAGTTTCGGGATCGTCTGCGCCTACTTCAGGTATAATGTGGTGTTATTGATTTGTTATTATTATTATTATTATTATTATTATTATTATTATTAACCAACCAACAATGATTACGAATACTGTAAAAGAGAAACATAATAAAAAGCATAGTAACAATTAACACCACGAGTTCACATTAAATCACAAATCACTGGTTAATGAGGTTCGGGATGGGCCGAACATCGACTACATTAACCCGACCCTCTTGACTCTTCTGAAACTTAACATTTGCGAGTCGACTTTTAAAATCATGGACCGAAACTGATAGTACAATGTCTTCAGGCAGACTATTCCAATATTGCACAATCCTTTCGCTAAAGAAATTCTTTCTTATATCTAGGCGATTAAAGCGTTTCACTAATTTCATACTGTTGCCTCGAGTTATATCCACAGTATTAAACAAGAAAAATTGTGTAAAATCTAAATCAACCAAACCATAAATTAGTTTATAAACCATAACTAAGTCACGGCGCAAACGCCTTTCCTCTAAACTTTCCAATCTTAAAATCCTCAACCGTTCTAGGTATGAATACTTAGAGAAACCTGGAATGCGCTTAGTAAAATTTCGTTGAACTTTTTCAATTAATTCGATGTCTTTGATCAAATAAGGACTCCAAACTTCACTACCATACTCTAGTTTCGGGCGTATATATGTTGTATATAGCTTAACCAAAAAATTAGCTGCTGTAGAACTAAAGTTTCGATACAAAATATTCACCATTACATGCCCCGTTTTTGCAACATTTATACAGTGCATAGACGACTTTAAGTTTGAAGTAACAGTTAAACCAAGATCTTTCATAAAATTACTTGTTTCAATTTGTACATTATCAAAGTAATAAACATGTTTGGGATTGTTATATCCCAAATACATCAAGTTTGATTTCTGAAAAGCAATTTTCAATTGATTTTTATGAGCCCATTTCAGTATACAGTTAATATCAGTCTGAACAAAATTGCAAGAAATTGGATCATTTGAGGCAAGATAAAATTTAGTATCATCCGCATATATTTTTGCTGACATACATGTTAGGCATTCCTCTATATCATTCATAAATATAGTAAACAAACGCGGACCTAGGACACTTCCTTGAGGAACACCAGAAAAAACATGCACTGCGTCAGATACTGACGCACAAATCTGCACATATTGCTTCCGCTCTTTCAAATAATTTTCAAACCATTTCAAAAATTTACCAGAAATTCCAAAACCTTTTAATTTAATTAACAACTTTGCATGAGATACCGAATCAAATGCTTTTGCTATGTCTAAATAAAGTACGTCGATAAACTTTTTCGCTTCAAGTGCACTAGTCCATTCATTTAAGGTTGCCAACATTTGACTAACAGTTGATCTTTTGGCTCTAAAACCATGCTGGTTATCAGACACAAGCCTATGGACATTAAGAAAACATGACAACACTTCATCTACAATAGACTCCATTACTTTTGTACAAGCACATAGTATCCCGGAGTTTTTTAGTATTAAAATATTAGCCAGCCCACACAATTAAATTGCCATATTAGTTGACCCAAATTTCGCTGCCGTTCTGTCTCAACATGACCTTGGAGGGCTAATCACAGTGATTTTCAAATTTTCCAACTTTATAGCTGAATATCTCTGCCACAGTTTGATTTCAAACTCTAATGTTTTGTTTTGTTTTTGAGAACATATGTACCTATATTGTGTGTGAAAAAACCGTGACCATAGGATAACGTGGGGGGGAATGGGGGGGGGGGTGCAGACCCCCCCAGACCGACAAAAAACGGGTAGACCCCTCAGCGAAAAGGAAAAAAGGGCAGACCCTCTCGTCCAGAAAGGAAAAAAGGGTAGACCCCTCAGCAATTTTCAGTAATTTTAGCCATTTTTTCAAAAAATTTCTTAAAAATCACTAAAAATTGCCATTTTTTGCTAATTTTTGGTCAAAAAGCTTAAACATTCGGAATTTTTGTTAATTTCGGGGCATACCCCCTTAAAATTTTGGATTTTTTCAGGGGTAGACCCCTTGCCGAGGTCGGGGTAGACCCCCCCCAGAATCGGACCCCGTGTTAATGTATGACCGTGACTATCGATTTTGACCCAAAGCGACCTCCCCTTAAGGTGCTGGCATCCTTTTGCGCAGTGCATTTGTGGTGATTTTTTGAAACGCTATAACTTTCGCAATTTTGAGAGTTGGAAAGAGCTTTATAGATCGTTTTAAAGCTTATAATTTGGAGATTCACATGAGCTTACGACAACAGCAAAATCAGAAAAAGATAGCAAACATTTTCTGACATACTGACATCTGACACGCTGAATATAGACCAAAAATCTTTGAGCATCGATTTTTCAAAACTGTAGAATCGTCCAAAATTTTTTCTTGTGCCATGATATTAAGGACATGTGAACCGAGGGACATTTTTTGATTTGGCTCAACACGTCTTAATGCTCCGGAAAAACCAGCAAATTTGCTGTGACACGAAATTTCGCAACTTTGTATTCAACGTGTTTCAGCACAAACCAAGAAAAAAAGTCCCTCCCCAGTAGCGCGAATTTTCATCCAGCCCAAAATCACGCGAATCCATTGGGTAGTTTTTGAGAAATCGATGTTCAAAACATAAAAATGGCAGTTTTGCCAAAATGGTCGTTTGGCCAAATCTCTAGCTTAAAGCAACAAATCACAGCTAGTAGGCATTTATAAAAGGTGCAATTATACCGTGTATCGATCGAGTATAAATAAGCCAAAATTGTCTGTAAGATCTGGCAGTTATTTTAAAAACCTGATTTCCTCGAAAATGACCATTTGTTGACGCTAAAAGTCGTTTTTGGCTTATATATGTGGAGGATATAAATTTTGAAACATTAGGTATGCTGGACAAGAAGATAGATCGAAGAACCAAAATAATGCTTGGGAAAAAGTAATATTTGTTTGTGGTGATTTGGTATGATTCGGTAATGTTACTTGTGTACGATTTGTTCGGTAATGATACTTTTGTATTATTTATCTCTTCTAATTGAGTAGGTTCCAGGGATAGAAACTGGGTCATGGGTCACTGGGTCATGGGTCGTTTGGGTCGCCATTTTTGCTTGGGTCACTGGGTCTTGGGTCAGCAATTTTGAAAGCCGTTTGGGTCAGGGTGGGTCTGGGTCAA
>JASAND010016496.1:0-11495 GCA_030248195.1 Trissonchulus latispiculum | reverse complement strand
ATAGAAACTAGATTTAGCGGCCAAATAGGGAAAGCAGTCCGGTCCCGATGGAACGGGCATTCCTCCGTCCATCCTATTCGCGTGAACTGCGACAGACAGATACGAAGGATAAATTTTACGTCTGTTCGGACTTTGCGTATCAAATTGGCTGCCTAACTAACTGCATAACTGAACTGGGCTTCTACAACTTTTCAGATTCTGCAGTCAACACCTGTAGCCTTGTTTGTGACGAAAAAAATTACGATGAATTTAAGTTCAGTTATTGTTTAAATTTCTTTATGAAGTAATATCGTCTTATCCAAAAAAAGTTTTATGACCACTGTGAACAATTCTCATCAAGTTGTTTCTGTGAATACACTTCAGATCGTATTAATTTGTATAAACAAATATTCGTTACAGTTCGTTTACAAGAGTAATACACATATATACTCGCGCTTATACTGTACTGTTTATCCCCAAAACTGCGAAAAAAAGAATTCTACGACTGAAACAAGTTAACTATAGCAGATTTGTCCGACATTGATAGTAACCGACATGTAAAGAATTATCAAAGAGTTTTTAAACATGGCAAAAAGGTGTCAAGATTAGCAGTAACTCATTCAGACTTTGTATTTTTGACACTCGTTTCTTGATAAGTAGGTTTTGTTCTCCTGAATGCAATAGTAATGGGAAAATCTGAGAAAGCACGTTCCGCAGCATTCCAGAGCTGTTCACGCGAATAGGATGGACGGAGGAATTGCCTGTTCCACGGGACCGGACTGCTTTCCCTATTTGGCGCTAAATCTAGTTTCTATCCTTTTCATCGCCGACTGCATTCCCTATTCGGCGCTGAATCTAGTTTCTATCCTTTTCATCGCCGACTGCATTCCCTATTCGGCGCTGAATCTAGTTTCTATCATTTTCAGCGCCGACTGCTTTCCCCTTTCGGCGCTGAATCCAGTTTCTATCCTTTTCAGCGCCGACTGCATTCCCTATTCGGCGCTGAATCTAGTTTCTATCCTTTTCATCGCCGACTGCATTCCGTATTCGGCGCTGAATCTAGTTTCTATCATTTTCAGCGCCGACTACATTCCCTATTCGGCGCTGAATCTAGTTTTTCTACCATTTTCAGCGCCGACTGTCAAGCATATATTCGTAAATATTGGCATTTTTCCGCCCTTCCTTCTTTCCCTATTCTAGCCATTGCATGCCCGTCTAGGGTAATTTTCCCACTAGTATATATACTTACTTTAAACAATACGCGCATTATCACTTAATACAATATAACTTGAAGATTGATGGCACAGATTCTGCTCTGACAATGCAGAATACAACGCGTCGACGGTAACTGCATTTTTAAAATATATAACATACTATTTTAAAATTATCATGCTTACATGGAAAACTATAATGAATGTACGTATATAGAGTTTAAGCCAATAAATGTTATATTGTGTAAAGTGGAGCATGAGCGACCACACACACGGGTTGCTCAGCTAAGCTGCTCCATATTAGTACGCTTGTTGTTGCTGCTGCTTTATGCTAGAGATTTGACCGAGAAACCATTTTGGTAAAACTGCGATTACTTTGTTCTGAACATCGATTTCTCAAAAAGTACTCGACGGATTCTGGAGATTTTTGACATAGTGGAAATTCGCACTTCTGCGTAGGGAGGCAGGGGCGGATCCAGGGGGGGGCGGGGGCGGCCGCCTCCCCGTCGCGATTCGAAGGTAGAAAAAATTAAGGAGAGAGAAGGGAAAAAGGGCAAAAAACCAAAAAATTTCGCGCCTTCGGCGCGAATTTTATTCTTTTTAACCGCATATTTATTGCATTTATGAAGAAAAAGCTTGAAATGCGTCCGATTTTTCGGAGAAAATTACCATTTTTGCCTAAAAATGTCAAGAATTTTAAAAAATTTTCTCAGTTCTTCTGTATGAAAAGAATTAAAGATCCGAAGACCAATTTTATTGCAAAAACAAAAATTTTCTTCAACTTCTGGGGGGCGCCGCCCCCCAGACCCCCCGCTGAAAAAATTTTACCGCCCCCCGTCGCGACATCCTGGATCCGCCAGTGTAGGGAGGGACGCTTTTCTTGGTTTTGGCTTTAAAACGATTCGAGTAGCAAGAATACTCAATGCGAAGTGGCGAAACTTCGTGTTACCGTGCATTTGGCAGATTTTCTCGACCGTTAAGACCTAAGACCGTTAATCCAAAAAAAACCCCTCTGCCCATACGTCCTTCATATTATGGCACAAAAAACTTTTGGCCGATTCTGCAGTTTAGAGAAATCGATGTTGAAAAATGTTTGGTCTATATTAGACCGTTATGTCAGAAAGTTTTTTGCTTGCATTTGCTTTTGCTAGTTTCGTAAACACATGTAAGTATACAGATTATAACCTTTAAAAGAGGTATAAACAAAGCTGTTTCCAACTCCCAAAATTGCGAGTTATAGCGTTTTAAAAAGGCACCACAAAAGCACTGCACAAAAGGATACCAGGATCTTAACGTGGTGGTATCCTTTTGTGCATTGCTTTTGTGGTAATTTTTGAAACGCTATAACTAGCAATTTTGGGAGTTGGAAAGAGCTTCATACATCGTTTTAAAGCTTATAATCTGTACATTCACTTGAACTTACGAAACTAAATTAGCAAAAATTTTCTGACATTCTGACTTCTGACAGGCTGAATATTGACCAAAAATTTTTGAACATCGATTTCTGCAAAACGATGCAAATTATTTATGATGCGGTTATTTTACCTTGAACATCTATTTTTCGAAAACTGGATTCGTGCGAATTTTGACAGCACGAAAATTCGCACAATTGCGGATGGACATGTTTCTCAGTTTGGGCTACAACTTGTTCAGTTGGGAGCAAACTCAATGCCAAGTTGCGAAATTTTGTGTTACACATTTGTCGGACTGGAGCATTAATAGCGACTACGCCAAATCCAAAAATTCGCCGTGTCCACTAGTTGAATGTGTTTAAATGTTTAAATCGATGTTTAAGATCAACGATTTGCATTTGCTGGTACAGAATGCTGTATGGCAGGAAAGTTGCTATTTTGCTAATTAGGTAAGATGAGGTGAATTTACACAATCCAAACTTGTATTGATTTGAGTGTAGATAATATGTAGATTTTTATAACTCCAAAAATTGCAAAAATTGTAGCGCTTGAAAAAACACTGCACAAAACAAAACTATACCAACATCAAATCAAATCAAATACTCCACCACCATCTTTCCACCACCAAGCCGTAAAATTAAACTAAAGGCGTCAATTTGAAGGTCTCGTCGAGGCCGATTGTTCGTGGAGTTGTAATTTCTAAATGCTATCCCGTACGCTGCTATCATAAAAATGTATATAGTTTTAGCAAAACATGACCAAATTTTTTTCCAGCGATTGTGGAGCATTTACTATGGAGCTAGAGGGTTGCCACTTGCTAGACGTGTTTTACACAAAAATACCGAGGGACCCTTTTTAGTTGCCCCGATTGCTGCTTTGTAGCTAAAGTGGTCGCTTGCCAAAGATGGGAAATGTAGGCTAAATCCAGGTTGCGCATACAATTTAGCTAATTTCTTTAAAACGAAGAGCGGATTCGTAATAATTAAAAAAGGTCCACAGCTCTTTGATATTGGAATCGAATGATGTGGCCGATGTCTCACGAAAAAATTTACTATTCTGCAAAAATCTTGAAAATGAAATTACTTCGAAAATGCAGTAAAAATAATTTCCGAGAACTAACGTTAGTTTCGTTGTATTCATTAGAAAGAGCAAATGTTAAACTGCATTTTGATATAAAAAAGGCTTCTTAACTCCAATGAATGAATTAGTAATAAGGGTTCACAGTTGATGTCTCCAAAAGGAATCACCACCTTAAGCCGCTAAGCCGTTCAAGTAGTTTAAGTAGTTTGAGCCATTTATTTATGAAAAGAATTCTATAAGAATTTAAAGTTAGTACAAGTTAAGTGGTTTAAGTTTTGTGAAACCATCCTCAGACTGAAACTATTAAAACTTGAAGTTTTTAAGGCTTTAAACGTGATTGTGTTAATATTGCTGCAGATATTGTTGTTTTTAAAGTGAACTGAAACAATTTTCGACTGAAAACAAAGCTGAAACTGAACTTATTTTACGTTGTCGACCGAAACTTAAACTGACACTGAAACTATTCTCGTCTGCCGACTGAAAACTAAAACTGAAATTATTTCGGGCTAACGACTACACCTGAAACTAAAACAACACTAGGTATATACAAACAAGTGATCACTATTTGTCAACCTTGTAAGCTAATAAAATCAGACTAACTCATGTTATAAAGCATATATGTAATATACGTATATATATATATATATATATATATATATATATATATATATTCACAAACCCCTTAACAATTGTTTAACGGCAAGTGCTATGCACGGGAGACGAATCTTCACATAGAACTCGATGTGCTCTATAAGTTGCGCATAAAATCCTCGCAGGAGCACTGTCCGAGACTTTTTACTCATAATATAAGGGTCCGTCCCTGTCACAACTCCTATGATGCGCATACGTATGTATATGTCGTAGTCCAATATGTTCAGTTCAGTTCAGTACAGATACAGAACCTTTAACTTTTGCAAGCATCACAACTAGGGGTTTCATTAACAAGAAAGAATTATAATAGCTTGGCAAATGCTGATTACATACTGAACTAGACCAGTGTGTAATTACATACTGGGCTAGTTCAGTTCCGAACTGTACTGGATTACATACTGGTCTACGACATATATATACGAACATATACGTATGTATACGGCATGACCAGTAAGGTAAAAAAAGGTAAAGGTAACCCCCGGAGAATTCTCCTACCCTTGTCAGGGTCTAGGGTGCCGGTGCTCATCCCCGGATACACAGCCCTTGAGCCAGGAGTGTCACCTCGAGTGATGACTACAACCGTGGAGGAGGGGCCAGCTCCTCAAGGCAGACGCCCTACACGGTCTCCTGTTACCTTCCCACATAAGTGGTACCCATTTACCGACCAACTAAGGATGGATAGCTGGGTTGGCTAGAGCCCACGGCGAACCGATATGTGCTTAGTCCCTTGCTCAAGAGGATTTGTGAAAGTCTTGTAGCAGCGGGGATTCGAACCTCGGACTATCGGATCCAAAGTCGAACGCCTTAACCACTCGGCCGGCACGGCACCGGCATGACCAGTACAGCCGTTGAATTGATGTGAGGCCACTTCTTGTTACCTGTATGCCAACTCCCACACTCTAAATCCATACAAAATCCAAAACATATATATATATATATATATATATATATATATCAAATTACTAAAATAACATCCTGACATACCCATATTCCAGCAGGAAATAGCCCAAATAATAGTACATTGTGTACCATGCCAATGGGCAATGAGCCAAGACCAAACAATGTTATATATACGTATAATGTTGAATTGAAGATCGTCACGCTATCGTTTGGATTAGCATGGGAATTAAAACCCATCACATGCTCATGCGAACGACGAAAGCATGAACGATACTTCGAAATATATATATATATACTGTTTCTGGCAGACAGCAAAGAGGATGCAACCAAAGCTTACTTGGCATTATCTTACATTTCGAAATTTCTGGAAAAACAAGAACAACAGAATTATGTACGACACGTCACACGTTACGTGTCTTGCTTATTTTTAGGCCAAAATCTTCGGATATATATAATGCTGGTATTGCCCTTCCCCTTTACTTCATGAAAACAAAAATAGAAATGGTAAATGCCCATTGCCTGTATAAAGGTAATCCTCGAAACAAGGCCGAAAGGAAACCTTAGAGACAGAAAGTTCTTAAAACAGCGAAACTGCAGTCAATACTAAGTGCGCCGCAGATAAAAATTTTAACAATTTGTAAAATTGTGCTTCATTTTCACTGAAAATGTGGATATAAACTGCTGAAAATATTTACTGGGGGGGGGGGTGGTCCCGGACCCCTGGCATTTTTAGGGTTTTGAAAGCGGGGAGGGGGCTTCCGAAAAGTGGAGGGGCGACTGGGTTTTTTAGGCTAAAAAACGTGGGGGTGGGGAGAGTGGGAGCGCCCACCCCCGGGGGGGGGACCGAAGGCGGGGAATAAAATGGGCTAAAAATGCTAACAATACAGTAAAATAGCCTGTTTTCTACATGCACTGCTGTAACTAAGCTATAAAGTGCTCCATGAAGTAATTTTAACATTAGACAGGGGTTTAAACTTGAAAAATTGATTGCCAACATGTTTCCAACTCCAAAATAAGGTCAATATTGGGGCAGAAAGTCCATAAAACTGTTAAAAAAGTGTATAGTCAGGTTCCCAAAAAAATCCGTGACAAAGTTCCCAAAAAAACCAGTGCCATAGCTCCCATGTACTTCGACCGTTTCGAGCCAAATTTCTACGTAAAATTTCAGTTGTTTTGGTAGAGTTTTGGTGATAATCACCAACTTTTGCGTTTGACGCTCAACGAAAACTCATCGGAACTTATATACACCTCCAGACCAGACTCACCCTGTCATGGTGGTCCAAGGTAGTCTAAGTGGGTTGACCCAGTGCTCCAATAGGTGTGTGTGTGGGGGGGGGGGGGTGAGAGGTGGGGGGACCCTCCCCCCAAATGGAGGGGTCCCCGACCCTCCCCCCCCCTACAATTTTTAACCCCCTACCTGAATTTTTGGATTATTAGCCAAAAATTCGCTTAATTACCTTAAAAATTGCTAAAACAAGTTGAAATTTGAGAAAATTATTCTGTTTTTAACGAAAACCCGATTTTTCGCCGAAGACCCCCCTCTCGAAAATTTTTCTTACCCCTCCCCCCGGCCCCCAAATCGACTTTTTTCCGACCCCCCTCCCCCTTTTTCGCCAGACCCCCTTGCCCTTCCTACTTTTTTCAAACCCCCACCCACCCCCACTTTTTTCGCCAGCCACACCTATGGGAGGAGGGGGGTTCCGCGGAGGGTGGGGGGACGGGGGGAATTGGTGTGGTTGGGCTGGGGGGGGGGGGGTTCCGACGGAGGGTGGGGGGCCCCCACGCCCATCCCCCCACCCCATCCCCACATCTATGGGTGTATATATATATATACCTTCCCAACCCCCCCCCAATCATAGGTGTGGCAGGCGAAAAATGTGGGGGTGGTGGTGCAGAAAAAAGTAGGGAGGGGGGTTTGGTGAAAAAAGGGGGAGGTGGGGTCGCGAAAAGTCGATTTGGGGGGAGGGGTAAGAAAAATTTTCTAGGGGGGGGGTCGGGAAAAAATTTCGAAAAAAGTCGGGTTTTCGTTAAAAAATTTAAAAAATTTATGAATTTACAGCTATTTTTAACGATTTTTAGCTTAAATAAGCGAAATTCTAGCAATTTTCGCTAATTTATGGAATTTTTTGGAAAAATTTCGAATTTTTAGCTAAAAATTTTCAAAAATTTAGGTAGGGGTTTGAAAATTTTTAGGGGGGGTCTGAAAAAATCGATCCCCCCCCCCCCCCCCAAACACACCTATGGCCCCAATTTGGACCTCAGAAAATCCAAGAAATGGCCAAATTATCTGTATTTTAACGCTTTTTTCGTCAAAAAAGGCTTGTTTTTATCATTTTCGGCATTTTTCACAGTATTAAAGCGTTTTAAAGTCAAAACTTGAGAAACATTTTTCAAAAAATGATCATTGTTAGAAAAAATTTAGCTAAGTTTATGGACCCAAAAAGTACTGGGAGAATTTGGGGGATCCCCCCCTGGCGAAACTATGGCATGGCCCCACCCCAACTGTTTGAAGGAAAAGTGAACACCTTAAGCCTGGCAGTAGCCTACATGTAACCACCATTCTGAAAATAATTTAATTAGTTTTCATTAGTTTTTCATTGGATTTAGAACGAAATTTTGAATTTTAAACCTTGGCTCATTAGTAACATGCCAATAGGTATTTACAGCCTAAGTATAAAGGAATGGATCAAAAGTGGCACTGTTGACCGGAAGTACACAGTGCCACCCAAAACTATAGTTTTTCCCATAAACTACGACCGGCTCAATCAAGTTAATCTGTGGCTCATTTGATTCAGCACATTTGCTAGCTGGATCAAACAATTCCAGTACTGGATCATTAAGTGGCACTGCTACCTTCAGGGAGGTCCATATAGGGGCGGTGTGAGAGGGGGTCAATTTGTGGGGGGGGGGGGTTAGCCGATAGCGCGCATAGCATAGTTTTTGCTCTGATAACAGAGAGCCTGCCTGTTGTCATACTCTTATCTATTATGTACTCTTGGTATATATCAATAAACAAAAAATATGTATGCGATGCTTACTTAGTGCAGTATTATTCAAATCAAACACAGTGAAGCCTTAACGTTGGTTACGATTGATTTAAATTTATCTTAAATTTTTCATAGACAGACAACTTGTTGTCATATTGTTGAAAATTTTAGAAAAATGGCAGTTTTGCAATATATATTTCAAATTGCTATTTGTGTATGCTTTGTGTAAAACGTTTTTAGAAGAATTATATGCTTTAAATCAACCAAATTAATTGGATATTCTGCAAATTTCGTTACAAACATTGTTAATTTCGGGATTAATCCATGAGGTAAAAAATATTTTTAAAATAAAAAAATTGAGTTTAAAAACTTTGCTAATGCAATTGTGTACACTGAATCTTTAAATTCTTGAATATTGAATGAAATCATATCAAGAATAAACAGCGTGTACCACTTTTTTAAGGGATAAACAGCTAAGCCTTTGTAAGTTTAACGAGGATTACGATAGATTATGGCTGAATTCTTCGCAAGACGCAAAATGCTTATTGATAAGCTTTTTGCAGTTGAAAAGTTTAGAACAATGTAGCTTGCATTTTTTGACATAACCGTTTGTGCATTCTTGCGAAAATGCTTTTAAGAAAACTATTCCGAGAAACATTGAATGATCCCAAAAATTTGGATATTCGGCTGCGGCTACAAATTTTATTAATGCTGGGGTTTGATCTATTACGTATGGATACGGGTGAATATATAACAACTCAACAAGTACTGACACATGACTACATGAGTACTTGTTAAGTTGTTATAATATAATACAGTACAAGGGCATTCGATGCCATAGTGGAAAACAGCAGGGGGTTCTGGGGGGCAGAAAATTTTTGGAAAATACGGAAAAATTGTTAATGGAAACATTAAAAGTTTTCGCTCTTACAAAACTGAATTTTCTCCCGAAATAATGTTGCGTCTAGCTTGCGTCCCGTTAAAATTTCATTGCGTCTAGATAAAAAACTTTGCGTCCAGACGCACTTCTGGACGCAAAAAAAACCCTGCCTGCAGTGATAAAAAAAGAGAGAGGACACAGAAGTACCGTACTTGTACTCTCCCCTCTTGTTCTACAGTAGTGTAACTAACTCCTAGCAGTTTTTTTCTAGGAACATAGGTCTATCTGGTTCAATACTAGCAGAGCTGAATTTTAGGGATTCCTATACTAACTAAGTCCTGCTAAACCTTGGAATACAACTTAAACGCAAGGTTGTTTATTAAAAGTCCACAACCGGATATTTAAAATACGGCACTGGCAAAAGCTAATTTCATTTAAAAACATAAGTATTCATCAAAATCATAATAATCTCTACATTAGATATCTATCTACAATAAGATTAATTACATTACTAATGAGAATGACTGATTAGTTCGACGCACTACAGCAAATTGAGACTGTTTTGGTAAAGAATTTTCAAAAAATTTAGTCTTCGAGAAAAGAATAACTTAAAGAAAGAAACAAAAATCATTCACTAAGTAAAAAGGCCACTAATGAGCAAAATAGTTACCAAAACAAACACAGCTAGCCTGGCAAATTGAACATAATGTTGTAATGATCACCTACAATTCTGCTACCTACCACATTTTGAATATAAAATAAGCTACTGCTCAAATATAAAAATGTTTAAATTCTAATATATTGCAAAGTCGCAAAGTTTTGAAATTCGTACACTAAAATTTTTGTTACACAGTAAAACTTAGCAGCTCCAACCATCACCAAGCTAAATCAGCAATCATAAAACAAAGTATAGTTAACAGTTTTATACAATTTAAACAAAATTAAGCAATTATTATTAATGTATTAGCAAAAATATGTTATAATAACAATCTAACAAGAAAAACATAGGTACACGATATGATGAAATAAATCGTTGCATCATAGAAAGAGCTAGCTGTTCACAGAAATACACAGGAAAGAAATTATTATGCAGTTTTCAAAGGCGTGAAAAAACAAGTGAGGACAGACAGATATTAATATTAAAACGGCAGTGAATATATCAGACAATGGACAAAGGTGGCAGAATGGGAGACGGGCCAGGAGAGGGCCGGTCAGAAGATATAGGCCAATGTGGGGGGTGAACGTCGCAGAGTCCATTCAAAGAATTTCACTTTTAAAAACAAATCATAAATAAGATAATTTTTCAAACGTCATTGAAACCAGGTCTGTGCTGCTAACGACCGGTTGTATATTCCTGAAATAGACAAAAAACATGAAAATAGGGCAAATTCTAATAAAAAAGAATCCGATCATTATTGAACTGAAATTCTTTCACAAACACTATATATTTTTTGTTTTTCGCTATTTCAAACCATTAAATCTTATACTAGCCGAATCGGATCAGTTAGACCAACTGGTAACCACTAATCTGTCTAATTGTAACCTGCCCGTGTTTCGGCAGTTTCACATCAAGCTGATTACTTTTTCTAAACGATGACTGTATGCTGAGATCTAATACAAACCTGCTTATAGCTAGTGGAGTAGGATTCCTGAATATTTTCGTGAACATCACCAGCACCTGAAACATACCATTTACAATTTAAATTTAACTATATATTATCAAGAGTTTAAATACCAAGAGTAAGACACTCAGCTCTTCCTAATAGAATAAGCTTGCAAGATGCTCAAAACATTAAGGCCGAAATCTCGGGGGGGGGGGCTTCTCAGCGTGTAAACATACAACGCTGACATTTTTCAAAGACGGGCGTTTTCAACAAATTAAATACTATAACTTGAGTTAGGAAGATCGTACACTAATAATTTTTATATCATTAGGTTGCGTAGAACGAGATCTTTTTAACGATATAAAAATTATGGAGTTCGGTTCAGGCAGTTTCTTACAAAACTGGCGATAAAACATTCTTTCCACGAAAATTCCAGGAATTTCATCTTTTTTTCAAAATACCTTCCGTTGTTGCTGTATTTGTACGAGATTGTCTGACGCGAACTAGATAATTTTTATATCGTTAAAAAGATCTCATTCTACGCAACATAATGATATAAAAATTATTGCTGTAAGATTTTCTTAGCTCAAGTTATAGTATTTAATTTGTCGAAAACGCCCATTTTTAAAAAATGTCAGCGTTCTATGTTTACACGCTGAGAAGCCCCCCGAGATTTCAGCCTTAATGTGTCGAGCATCTCGCAAGCTTATTCTATAAGGAAGAGCTGAGTGTCTTACTCTTGGTATTATAAACTCTTGATATTATTGAGCAGAGACTTGGCCCTGTCGGAA
>JASAND010016494.1:0-28760 GCA_030248195.1 Trissonchulus latispiculum | reverse complement strand
GTATATAATGATATGCTACAAGATGGACATTTATTTGATACGAGCGACTATCCAAAGCATCATCCTTTGTTTCAACATCAAAACAAAAGGTGTTGGGAAAAATGAAGGATAAAACTATGGCAAGTCCAATTGAAGCTTTTTTGTGGTGTACGTGCTAAGGCATACGCTATTGTATGTGTGGAACTGAGAAAAAAAGGCTTAAAGGTATTAAAAAATCTGTGGTTAAAAAGGGGGTTCACTTTAAACAATACGTATCAACAATTTTCGAAGGGTCTACTATGTACTGTACAATGAACTTCATTAAGTGATAAGCATAACTTGTATAGTGTGCATGTTAATAAGAAGGGTTGTTCCCTTTTGATGATAAAAGATATTTAATGGATGATGGTGTTAGTAGTTTTGCTTATGGACATTATAAAATTTAAAAAATAATTGTGCCGCATGTAATTGTATATAAATGTATTTATTCAATAAACAAATAACAAAAAAACCGTAACGGTAGCCTAGCCGTCTGATGAGACTCTCTGGCAGGAGTCGAAACGGTTAAAAAATATCTGGTAATCCGCAGCTTCGAAAATCCCGCAGCCGTTTTGAACTGGGTAGGATTCGCAGCCTATGCTTTTTACACTAGGGATGGCTGCGAATTTGTTCTAGAACCGGCCTTTTACATCTACTGACCAGTGGTCAAACCCCATAAAACAGCGTTTTTCGGGGTTTCGGTTGGGGGCAGATATAGTAAATCGACTACGCTCGTTTCAATGAGCATATTTTCAGACCCGACGGAAGTGACCACTGGTCACTATGGCTAGGTGGCCTATTGACCAGTGGTCACCCCCTAAAACAGCGTTTTTCGGGATTTTGGTTGGGGGCATACGTAGTAAATCGTCTATGCTAGCTTCAATGAGCATATTTTCAGACCCGACGGAAGTGACCACTGGTCATTATGGTCTAGGTGGCCTATTGACCGGTGGTCAAACCCCATAAAACAGCGTTTTTCGGGGTTTCGGTTGGGGGCATATATAGTAAATCGACTACGCTCGTTTCAATGAGCATATTTTCAGAACCGGCGGAAGTGACCACTGGTCACTATGGCCTAGGTGGCCTATTGACCAGTGGTCAAACCCCCTAAAACGGCGTTTTTCGGGATTTTGGTTGGGGGCATATATAGTAAATCGACTACGCTCGTTTCACTGAGCATATTTTCAGACCCGACGGAAGTGACCACTGGTCACTATGGCCTAGGTGGCCTATTGACCAGTGGTCACCCCCTAAAACAGCGTTTTTCGGGGTTTCGGTTGGGGGCATACATAGTAAATCGACTACGCTACTTTCAATGAGCATATTTTCAGACCCGACGGAAGTGACCACTGGTCATTATGGTCTAGGTGGCCTATTGACCGGTGGTCAAACCCCATAAAACAGCGTTTTTCGGGGTTTCGGTTGGGGGCATATATAGTAAATCGACTACGCTCGTTTCAATGAGCATATTTTCAGAACCGACGGAAGTGACCACTGGTCACTATGGTCTAGGTGGCCTATTGACCAGTGGTCAAACCCCATAAAACAGCGTTTTTCGGGGTTTCGGTTGGGGGCAGATATAGTAAATCGACTACGCTCGTTTCAATGAGCATATTTTCAGACCCGACGGAAGTGACCACTGGTCACTATGGCCTAGGTGGCCTATTGACCAGTGGTCACCCCCTAAAACAGCGTTTTTCGGGATTTTGGTTGGGGGCATATATAGTAAATCGTCTACGCTAGTTTCAATGAGCATATTTTCAGACCCGACGGAAGTGACCACTGGTCACTATGGTCTAGGTGGCCTATTGACCAGTGGTCAAACCCCCTAAAACAGTGTTTTTCGGGGTTTTGGTTGGGGGCATTTATAGTAAATTGTCTACGCTCGTTTCAATGAGCATATTTTCAGACCCGACAGAAGTAACCACTGGTCACTATGGTCTAGGTGGCCTATTGACCAGTGGTCAAACCCCCGAAGACAGTGGTCATTGTTTGGAATAGAGAATCTTCTGGAAGTAATAAATTGCAGACTACTTCTGCCTAAGAGCAGCGCTCCCAAAAACTGGAAGAAGGACAAGTAGGAAAAATGCTCCTTGCAGTCGCATGTAAAATGCAATATGAGCTATGATGGTCAACATTTAAATATGTCAAGGACAAGATTTAAAACGTTTAATATGAGCCAGCTTTTAAATCGGTGAAGGACAAGCTGTAACTGGCTAATATGAGCCGCCACGTTTCGCTTGGGCTCATATTGACGCGAGGATACTAAGTTGAGTTAACTATTTTTCACTTTTCAAATTCGCATGTACACGTAATTGTCATGACATACGTCTGGTCTTGATACAATAAGTAAAGTCAAGTGGGTAAGCACACATCAAAGTTTTACACATCAGCTGTGTATTTTATTGTATAAGTGCTGTGTACAGTAAGCCGGTACTGAAGACTTGAAGAATACCGGTTTACTTGGGCTTTATGCATTTGTATCTAGTTTGCAGTGTGTTTCTATGATTTAGAAAACTGGTATATACCAAATGTATATGCCACTTAATTCAACTTTAAAGGGGAGAACTTTAGCTGCTTAAAGTGTTCACATATATACCTTAAATAAATATATACCTTAAACCAAACATTATATGAAGCTAATGACATTACGCAAGACGGTGAGGATTTTTTCAGACTTGGGATTTGGAATAAAAGTAAAGAGTCTGTAGGCAAGCTGGTAAGAGGTCGTCGTGATGTCAAGCCGTTGAAACCACGGCAGCGAGCGTCAATATGAGCCCAAGAGAAACGTGGCGGCTCATATTAGCCAGTTACAGCTTGTCCTTCACCGATTTAAATGCTGGCTCATATTAAACGTTTTAAATCTTGTCCTTGACATATTTAAATGTTGACCATCATAGCTCATATTGCATTTTACATGCGACTGCAAGGAGCATTTTTCCTACTTGTTTATACAATACATTAAACGCATAGGTGTAAGCTGCGGGGGGGGGGTAGCCCCCATAGGTGTAATTTGGGGGGGAGGTGTTGGGGGGTATATAACCTCCCCAGCCATTTTTTCAAACCCCCCAAAAATTTTGGGGCCCCCCGCCCCCCCCCAACTGGGGAGGGGGGCGGTTGTCGCGCCAAAGGCGCGAAAATTGGCCAAAAAATGGGCATGTTTAGGGAAAATTTTGCAAAATTTTTCAAAGTCCAAATTTTTGGCTTCAAGTACTTGTTATTGCGAGAAATACACGTGGAAACTTTGGAAACTCCTAAATGGCAGCGAACTAGCAGGAAAACAGTTTCACTTCCAGTGGATCCCTGGACATTGTAACATCCAGGGCAATGAAGAAGCAGACCTTCTGGCCAGGGAGGCAACTCTCCTTGGCTAGGAGGATGTCCCAATTGACTATAAGTCGGCAAACGCCGCTATCGATCGGTCATCTTCCTCGAGGTGGTGGCAATCTCTCACAGCATCTAATGAGGCAACCCTAAGTCTAAACGCAAAACGGCAGTTGGAGGAAAGACTAAGCAAATTGGAACGCAAAACGCTTTCCCAATTGCGGAGCAAGGGCCATTGTCCTTTGCTAGCTGCCTACCGTTCTCGATTCCAACTTGACAATTCTGGGCCCCTATGTGGAAGGAAGAAGACGAAACTATCATCCATATCCTAACGAAATGCCCGGCCCTAACCCAACCCAGGACCAAAATTTTTGGGGCAACCGTGGGGACTGAAAAAATGGCGGTTGAACCAGACAGGGTGGTTCGATTCCTCAGGGAGATCGGCTTCTTTGGAGGCCGACGTGTGTGATGGGAAGACCATCGGACGCCCGAAGACAACAACAACAACAACAACAGAAATACACGTCGTTTATACAGCGGTAACGTGTAACGGTTTTATGGACTTCTAGACTCCATACTGACATTATTATGGACTTAGAAACATGTTGGCAATCATAGGTGTGTTAGGGGAAGGGTGGGGGACCCCCCCCACCAAAATGACAAGTTTTGGCGACCCCCATAGGTGTATATAACTGGGATTTGGGTTGGGGGGGCCCTCCCCCCTAATTTGAGGCAAGGTTTTTTTTCAGGCCATAGCTAAGGCCATGGCCTAAATTTATGAGCCGATGGCCTAAAGAATTTTGGCCGTTGAGGCCATTTGGCCTAAATTTTTTGACGAAAACACAGTTAAATTTTATTGATTTTTAAATAAAAACAGTAATTTTCTAAAAAATTTTTCGCGCCTTCGGCGCGAAGTCACACGTTTTCACTTGTATTTCTGGGCTGCGCCAGCCGCCAGCTAGTTACATTGTCCATTTACACTTTATAAATGCACATTCAAGTTATAATTTCATTTACTGTTATAAAGATTTCATCGAAGCATTGCTATTTTTTAGTAGTTAGCTTTATTTCTATTTAATTCTCTTCTTTCTGTGGTTCTCTATACTAGTATGCTTCTATAAATACCAGCTTTAATTTTCATTAAAAATTCATTGATACTGTCGTGCACCAATATTTCTATGCCAACAAGGTTCTGTTCCATGTTAACGTAGTTTTTCTGGTGTGTTAAACAGTGACGATGGCGATTTTTGTTGTTAAACAGCGATTTTTGTATATATAACGCATGAATATATACGTGATAACTGCAATTTTTACAATGCGTGCAATAACGCGCAACCTAAAAAATTAACAAAATTTGGATGGCCTAAATTTTTTGGGTGATGGCCTAAAAAATTTGAGTCGTTGAGGCCATTTGGCCTAAAGTTTGGCGACCAAAAAATAAACCCTGATTTGAGGGGGGCTCCTTTTTAGACCCCCCAAACCTCCCCCAAGAAAATTTTTCTATTTTTATGTCAAAAATCGCATTTTCAGCCATTGCTAATGCCAAAAACATTCAACTATGAAGTAATTTTGACATTACACAGGGGTTTTAAACTCGAAAACTTGATTGACAACATGTTTCTAAGTCTAAAATAAGGCCAATACCGAGCCGGAAAGTCCATAAAGCCGTTAAAAACGTGTATTTATCGCAGTAATAAACACTTTAAGCCAAAAATTTGGACTTTTTTTGAAACATTTTGCAGAGTTTATCCTAAAAATACCCAATTTTTGCCCCTCCCCAGTTAGGAGGGGGGGCCGGGGCCCCCCAAAATTTTTTGGGGGGGTTTGGAAAATGGCTGGGGGGGGGGGGGGGGAAATCCCCCCCCCCTAATTACACCGATGGCGACCCCCTCAGATTTTCAGATTTTTGCTACCCCCCCCCCCAGATTTTTGGCCAAAAAGTGGCCAAAAATGGCATAACATCGAAAATTTAGGGGGTCCCCCCCACCCTCCGTCGGAACCCCCCAGATTTTTTGCCCAGCCACACCTATGTTGGCAATCAAGTTTTCGTGTTTAAAACTCCTGACTATTGTTAAAATTGCTTCATAATTTCATGTTTTTCGGCATTATGTAGTAATGGCTGAAAATGCGATTTTTGGCATAAAAATTTTTGGGGGGAGGTGTGGGGGGAGGGTTTTGGGGGGGTCTAAAAGGGGCCCCCATAGTTTCCCTGGAACTTTGGGTCTGGGGGGGGGGGGTAAATCTTGGCCGACCTCCGAAATGTGAGGGGGTACCCCCCCAGAATTCGGACCTCAGAAATTTCGAAAAGTGGCCAAAAATGCAAAATTTTCTGTAATTTAGCCCTTTTTTCATCAAAGTAAGGCTTGTTCTTAACGTTTTAGGCGTTTTTGCACCGTTTAAAAGTGATTTTAGCCTAGGTCAAAATTTTAGAAAAATTTATCAAAAAATGACCATTTTTCGACCAAATTTAGTTAACTTTTTGGGTCCAAAAATCGTTTCATTCAAAATCCAAATGGACTTTCTGACTCATTATTGACCTTATTTTGGACTTGGAAGCATGTTGGCAATCAAGTTTTCCAGTTGAAAAACCATGTCTAATGTCAAATTCAATTCATAGTATGTTCATTGGCATTAGAAATGGATGAAAATGCGATTTTTGGCATAAAAAATTGAAATTTTTTGGGGGAGTTTTTTTTGGGTGTTGGGGGGTCTACAGAGAGGGCCCCCACCCCAAATCTCCGTTACACCTATGATGAAACGGAATTTATGGAAGGCTTTTTATTGTTTCCCTGGAACTTTCTTTGGGTCTGGGGGGGGGGAATCTTGGCCGACCTCCGAAATGTGATGGGGTACCCCCAGGTGTACCACCTGTTTGGGTTGGAGGGGGGAGTAGAAGGTCGAAATTTGGCTCAGGGGACCCCACCCAAATTCGAAATTTGGGGGGGGGAGCAGTGTTTTTTTGCTCGGACACTTTTGCGCTCTTCTGCGCACTGCCCCAAAATTTTTTGCGCAAATTGCTAAAAAAGTGCGCATAGCAGGAAAAAAGCTATAATTTCGCATAAAAATGCTGTTTTGTATTTATTAGTAATTACCTGACGTTACTACAACTTTCAGAGCTGAAGCAGTTTATATACGTATAAGATGCCAGAACTTAATGTGAATTAGGAAACCCAACCTACTTCGGAACGGGGGGTCTGAAGGCTGAGCCCACAGAAGCAATATATAGATTTCAAAAATACAAAGCAAACATTTCACTATCATAACTTTCAAAAGTTTTATTTGTTGAAGTAAATTTGTTTTCTGTATATGTATTTAGCGAAATGATGAAAACTATTGGCAATTTTTAAGTTATATATTTTCATTTCAAGATTCCTCACTGCTTTTAATAAAAAGAAATAAATGCTGGTTTGAAATTTCATCGACAATTATATACGTAGTTTCAGCAAATGATTCAAGGTTCCGAGCTTTGACTTTTCCATGACTTTGAATTTTCAGGGCTCAGCCCGGGGCATATCTCTTTTTAAATGCTTTTTTTGAAGCGTCGGTGGGTAAGAAAGCTCTGATAGAACACATAATCCTAGCTGACACGAAACCTCCTGTGAAAGTTTGTTCTGTATTATATTATACTAACGTGTGTAAACTTCTCCAAAAACTGCCAAACACACATTAAAATTATTTCATAACATGACAATGCGAATTGCACCATAATATATATACACAAGCTAAATTAGCTCATACATTAGGCCACGGGTGTTTGTATATTAATGTTAGCATGTTTAGTGAATGTTAGGTCACAACTTAGCGCTATAGCAGTTGTATAAAAGTAAGTACGGGGGTCTGGGGGCAGAGCCCCCAGGAAATAACATGAAATTTTTGTGAAATTGAGAGTCAGAAGCAATTTTTCTGAGCACTTAGAACGACTAATTTTCAGTAATTTTCTCTTTGTTCCGCTAGAGAAAGTGCGCACGCGTGCGCACAAGCCCAAACTTTTTTGCTAATTTCAGAAAAAGTGTGTCATTGCGCACTTTTTTGAGCAAATAAAAAACACTGGGGGGGAGGACCCCCCCTAAACTGTACCCAAGGTACTTTAACTAAAAATGCTCCTTTCTCGATTTACAGTACATTAAACGTACTCAAAAGCTTCTGTCAAAAGTTTTCGTATGCGAAAATAGGGCTTGACGAATTGACAAATCTGGACTAAAATACATATGCATAAATTAGCCCAGATTGTGGTTTACAATTACGTATTTTACCTTTTAATTGCTACAATAACCATCTTTAGCTGTTTATACGTGATTTATAGCGTATTTTTCTCATTTTTTTCAAAAATTTTAAGAAGTTGCAAAAAGTTTTTTCAAAAATTTTGCATTTTTACTTGGTTTGGACCCAATTTTAGGGGGGGTTGAGCTTGGCTTTGGGGGGGAGTAGTTGAGGTAGAGTAGGGGGGAGGGGGTCTGGCCTCTCCGTGGGGGGTCTCTCACAGGGCCCAACCCCTCCCCAGAATTCAGACCTCAGAAATTTCGAAAAATGGCCAAAAAAATTGAAAATTTTCTGTAATTTAGCCATTTTTTCATCAAAATAAGGCTTGTTTTTAACGTTTTAGGCGTTTATGTACCGTTCTAAAGCGATTTTAGGTCAAAATTTTAGAAAAATTTTTCAAAAAATGATTGGGGGTGCGGTTCGGGGGGCATAGGTGTGTTTGGGGGTGGGGGGACCCCTCCCCCCAAATGGAGGGGTCGCCAACCCCCCCTAAAAATTTTTTCCTACCCCTCCCCCAAATCGATTCTTTCAGACCCCTCCCCCTAAAAATTTTCAAACCCCTACCTAAATTTTTGAAAATTTTTAGCTAAAAATTCGAAATTTTTCCGCGAAAAATTGCTAGAATTCGCTTATTTAAGCTAAAAATCGTTAAAAATAGCTGTATATAAATTGAGAAAATTTTTCAATTTTTTAACGAAACACCAACTTTTTCGAAATTTTTCGCCGACCCCCCCCCCTAGAAAATTTTTCTTACCCTCCCCCCCAAATCGACTTTTCGCGACCCTCCTCCCCCTTTTTTCGCCAAACCCCCCTCCCTTCTTTTTTCTGAACCCCCGCCCCACTTTTTTCCGCAGCCACACCTATGTCGGGGGGGGGGGTAGCCGAAAGTTGGGGGAGGAGAAATCAAAAAGTCTGGGGGGGAGGGTAAAGTTGGTCGAAAAGTTTGGGGGATACCCCCCCCCCAAAGGAAACTATGGGGCTTTTTATGGGGGGGCTCCTCGATTGAGGGTAGGTCGCCGAATGGGGGCGGTCCCCCCACCCCCACTCCTTTTTGGTACCAACATTTGCCTGAAAAAAAACCGCTCAGAAGGCCAAATTTTCCGGTTTCGCCTTAAATTTTTTGCCTATTTAAGCGCTATTTTTGCATTAAAAACGAAATTTTTCGGCGATTATACTATAAAAATAGCGCAATTTTTAACATGTTATTAGAAAAATTTTGAAAAATTTTTGCCCCCCCCAAGAATGACTCGCCCCCCCTCGAGGGTTCCCCCAAAGAGCCCCCCTAAGAAAAATTCCCTAGAATAAGCTCAGCTAAGTACGCCACGTACTATGGCATATAAAGGTCTCGTCTAGCCGCCCATTATAATAAAAAAGTTCCAAGTCAAAATCCGAAAATGTGGGTTTTCCCCTCCGTGGCTATATATATATACCCAGTAGCGGCGCCAGGAGCCCACTTAGAAACCAGCCAGCCAGTGGATTCGGAGATGAGATCATCGACGAGGCTACGCAATCCTATGCTTAAACTATAGTTCACGTGTCACACTTTCTAGTATGGAAACGGAAAACAGGTAAAATCCAACTGATGCCAAGCCCTGTTGTCAACTGCATCATTTAACTTCAGGTATGCCTACCCGCTATCTGGTGACACCTTCGAGGATGAGTAAGGACGGTCAGAGGTCGACCAGGACAGGTCAGTATATACCTCCTCAGTGGGGTGACTGACCACACCGGTACACTCCACTAGGTGTAAATGTTTAGCCTCCTGTACTGGCTTCAATGGTTTGTCCAGCAGCGCAGCGCGGACATAAATTTTCGAAAATTTTTTCCCCTTCGGCACGAAATTGACTTCATTTTTACTTATTTATCTTTGTGTCAGCGTTTTAAACCTTTCAATAGTAACTTTTTGCATTTTCAACAATTTTAGCGCCTCCGGCGCGAAATTTACTAAATTTTTTACTTAATTTACGACTATTTTTGCTTTTCAAACCTTGTTTTCAAAAATTTTTCAACTTTAGGGTGGGGTGGCTTCGACCTCGAGACCCCCAAATTTTTCTGAGGTCCGCCCCCGTCCAAAAAATCTTCATGTGCACCACTGCTCCTTTTCAGTAACTTGTCAGAATCTTGGATACCTCCCTGCCCCAGCATTCAAAACCCTAAAAATTCCGTGTATAATGTTATATAGTTACTTATTATTTTTTTACAGATTACGTATATATATATATTTATTATACCATGATGTTGCCGCTCGGAACTGTCATCTGGGCATGCAGAATTTCCAAATTATATGTTGGGTATGTAAGTTTATGCTGTAGATAATATATTGCTCTTAAGTAGAGATGCACCGTGGCCTGGGCCTTAAAGTCAGAAAGTAGCTCAATTTCTACAAATTGTAACAGCTCACGAAAATCTGGTACAAACACTATATATATTAATGTTTATAGTTTTCGTTCAGCCTAGTGATTATTACCTTGTTTTTATTCATTTTTGGCGTCAAAAGTTGAATTATAGTAAAAACGACAGTTAAACCTTCTATAAATTTAGCTGAATTCAGGCCCGGTCCTAGGGGGGCCGACCACCGGGACCGGGGCCAGGACCGAGTGCATCCCTACTCTTAAGTAATAAATAATAATATCCGGATACCCGCCAATTTTTGGTTAGCGAATATCCGACTCTCGGACATTTTTCGTTTTTTGCCCTTATCTTAAATTTCTATAATCAAGCCAAGCTATAATCTAAATTTGAAAACATTTTCACAAGGATTTTTATGCAAAAATTTTAACCCTTTATGGCTTTCCGTCCCTCAGGAAGGACAAAAGTTGATAGCATTTTTCAAAAGACTGATTAAAGATATAGACTTGGTTCATTTTTTAAGCTGATTCTTGATTTATTAGGTTATATTGGAGCAGAGAATGGAGACTTTCAAAGCTCTATACCTTGTTAGAGAGGCCAAAATATCAGTTCTACCGACGTCGAAATCGACGATTTTGCTCAAACCAATGTTATTCTCCTATAGCCCCATAGTTTGATTTGACATTTATTGTACATTATATTTTGGACTATGGAGAATCCAAAAATAGCGCTATCTCTGCCCTATTTATCGTAAACTGACTTTTAAAATTGTGCTCTGTAGGGCACAAACTGCAGAAAGGTTTGTCCTTCCCCTAGTACAGTCAGAATAAAACAGACCATAGGTAGCGTTTCAAGGCAAATCGTTAGATAAACCATAAATTACAACTATCCAATTTTCCACCAAAAACGATTGCAGACATTTCTGCCTTATGATTTGTGCACTATAAAAGATTCTGCTAAAGAGGCTAAAAAAGAGGCTAAAATTCTGCTCAGAAATCATTTAGACGTGTTAACACTACAGGAAATTATGCCAATTTTTAACAAAATTTGAAGTTGTGATTACTTCAGTAAATTAGGCAGAATAGCTGCCAACTGTCTAGGTTTGCGCACTAATGTGTTGCCAAATCAGATAAAGCACTTTCAAAAAGTAATTAGTTGAAAATTCGTTGTTGGATGATGGGTCTGTTCTGAAAAAGTTGCAGTTGCTGTGGAGTATCAGAATTAAAGCAACAACGTACTAGCACATAGAGCCCATTCAATTACCCCGGGATATTACCCAAACTCATCTGCTAGCTCTCTGCAAAAACTCTGAATGTTCTTTATTTAAGAAAGTATTGTGACCGTCTGCGACTGACCTTTTCTCAGCCCAAAAGATATTTACACAGGCTGTCACTAGCACCAACGTCCTCGCAAACCTTGATACTATGTTTCTCGGTCAGTTAATTTACTTCTGAAGCTAACTATAGCCATGACACTAGTGTGACTTTACTAAGTCCACATACGGAATAGTGAAAGCTGATGAGCATTTAACAATGCTGTTTCCTATGCAGATCTGTGTGAATGCTAGTAAAATCTAATTGGATCTTATAATATTTACTTCATATTACATTGTAATGGTGTTTGCGGAAAATTTCGACCCAAACTGTTTTTAACCGGCCATGCCAAATCAGCCAGTGTCAGCTGTCATCCGCCAGAGTGCTTGAAGGCATATTTTGTCCTTTACGAAGAACAAATTTTGACAACGTAAAAAACACATGTCCTACCCAGAGTACAATATAAACTAATTAAAATATAATTAATTAGTGGTTCAATCCGAAAGCCGACTGCATGTTTGGCAGTTTCTCACCAAGTGTGATGTGGGACATATAGCAATTTAAGCTTGTATAGGCTAGTTCAGCGGGCACTCATAAAGGGTTAAAATAATAAATTTTGTGAAAAATTTGCTAATTTTCATTATATATATACTTTACTCTTGTATATACACAGATATCTGGTTATTCACTGTCCACTACTACTAGTGGCTACTTCCCAAACTATGAGTGCATAAATGTATAGAGGTCCGGCAACAACACGGTTTCCTTTCATTTTGTTTGTGTAATTGTATATATTTGTGTACGTCTCTATTTTATGTTTTTTGTTTCTTTTAAGAAGATACTGATCGGAGGAACAGCATGGAACTCGATTTCCTCAATTTCTGGGATTTGACCGGATTTCCGGTCCCAGACGTGATCCGTCCGTGATGGCCGAAAATCCGATCCATCATATATATAAGATGATATCAGATCCATTATGATCCGCAACTTATATTCTTTCTTTTCTACTCTGCCCGTCGGTCTTACGCGATCCTGGAACCAATCTCACAAATCCAGTCGCCGCAGTTCGTCGGTGTTTCTCTGAGGTTGGTTTAATATTCAGCTGTTAAGTTTAACTTTAAGAAGAGAGTTGCCATTTTTGTGGCTAATGTATTTATATATTCCCTGTCAGGGGCGCACCCAAGGGGGGGGGCGGGAGGGGGCGGCCGCCCCCCCTGTCAGGTTTCGAAGGTCAGAAATATTAAGATGCAGAAAGGAGGAAAAGCAGGAAAAACAAAAATTTTCGCGCCTTCGGCGTGAATTAACCATTCTTTGTGTGTTTTGAGGGTAACATATGGGGTGGGGTAGGGTGGTTGACTTTCAGTATGTAAACGTTTCTTTCTGTTTACGCTTAAGTTATAATAAATGGACATCAGCAGCCAATGTTTTCAAATAATGGTTTTTCTGCATTTTATTGTGCATACTAGCGATGGACAACGGATATCCGGATACCCGGATAATTTTTATATCTGGATAATGTCAGATTTGACAGAAATTTCTGGATATCTGGATATCCGCATCGAAAAATCTGCGAATTTTTGACGAAATGTTCAAAAATTGTGAACTACGTATTAATTTCTTCTAAAATATTTCTGAATGTAGCTGGTTGTATTTCTATGGTTGTGTTTCTATTTCTGGTTGTAGCTTGACTGCATGATAGAAATTCGCAGCGTACCAAAAGTGACAGAAAAATTAAAATTTTAACTGCAAAATCGAAAAATTTTCTTGAACTTAAATTTCGAATAGGCGGATTACCGGATATCCTAACCTAAGATAGGCGGCTATTCGGGTATGAAAGAATATCAGGTGGCCACCACTAGTGCATATTCACGCTTTCTTTACAAAATGCAATTTAAAAATGCCGACACAAATGCTCAAATTTTGATTCCGCTTTCCACAAAATGGCTCTAAAAATTTGTTTAAAAAATGTTTTCTACAAATCCAAACTGGTGCTACTTTTTAAAAAGAGCTCTAGCTTTTAGCTGGGGACTTCCGCCCCAGACCCCCGTTTTATCATAGCTACGTTGAGTTGCTTAGCTTGAATTTTATCAGCTTGAGTTATATATATTGCCATGGGGGAAAGGCCCACATTTTCGGATTTTGGCAGGAACTTTTTTATTATAAGGGCTATATGAGAACTTTATATATATATATACCATCGTACTTGGCATCTTTATTTTAAGCCCATTTCCACTTTTCTAGGTTGTACCGTTAGGCCGGCATAATGCAAAAATTAGCGGGGGTGGAAAAACCAATGGGGGAAACCATGGCTCCAGCCAGAAGACAACTAAGATAATTTGAAACAGCAGAAAGTGTTCAGAAAAAATTGGTTTCATGTCAGGAGAATGAAAAAATTCCCAACTTCTGGGGGGCTGCGCCCCCCACACCCCCTGCTTTCGCGTTTATAAGAATTTTGAATTTTATTTAACTACCTCAATCAATGAAAGCAACTACTACTGCTTGTTCTCAAAGTGAAACTTGTATATACGTATATACAAAACATGTGAAGAAATAAATTTGAAAAGAAAAATATCAACTTTGGTGTCGCCCCCCCCCCCCTGTCAGAAAACTCTGGGTGCGCCACTGTTCCCTGTGTTTATATATATACGTCATGAATCATGATATTTGTATGCTTCATTCATTTGCCTGCAAACAAAAAATAAGTGAAGATGAGAAGGTGGATATTTTTCGCAAAAAATGGCGACATTCCCGGCATGCTACCCAAGCTCTACGATTAGGTGCCTTAGTTATTTCCTGGCCATCTTAAGGTGATGATTCCTTTTGGCATGCATCTCGTTCTGCTCTATATTTTGCTTTTTGAAATAACTTTCTAGCTCTTCGCTATCGTGAGATATAACCAATTTTCTTATTTCTGCCTCGAAAACTTGTCATTTTTGCAGAAATCAAATATATATAATCTATCTTGAGCCGTTTCTTGATCTGAAAGTATAAGCCGTAAAATTATAATAAGGGCGTCAATTTGAAGATTACGCAGAGGCCAATTATCTGAGGCGCATGGTCATTTTCCAACTGCTGTCCCATAGGCTGCTATCATAAAATGTAGCTTTTTCACAAATACGACGACATTTTTCCAACGATTCTGGACCATTTAGTATAGCAAGGTTAACAAAAAAAAATCAAAATTTGGTTTTTTGGCTGGAACTTTCGCAAAACTAAACCAAATCGATTACTTTGAGGACCCATGGATAGGTCTTGGGCTAAGCTTTAAACCACCCCAGTTTCGCTGCTCTACCACCTACCAGTAAGTTGCAGTAGGCGAAAGTTTGTGATTTTTTTTTGTTAACGGTTTCACAAAAAAATCACTCGTTAACAAAAAAAAAATCAGTGGCGGATCGGATCCCAGAGAGCAGCTAGCAATGTTTTCTCATCAGTTTTGGATAGAGCGCATTAAATAACGTATTTAGAAACCAAAACCACCAACCTAGTGTTCCAACTCGGGCAACTGACCCCGCCGAAGTCTTAGTGGACACTGATGGGCCCCGGCAGGGTCTAGTATGAAGTCTGGTGACTATAAAATGCCGTTTTAAAGGCTAAAATGTTGTTTATTCGTGTTTGTGAGTGATTATAACTTATTTCCAGCCGTTTTGGCAGAGAAACTTAGGACTTCTTATGTTGGTGGTATATGACCCACGGTCACGTGACCCCTGCCGGACCCTTCCGGACCCTCCAGGTACCAACTGGGCAGCCAGAAGTGGCTACAAACGTGTCCTAGGGGGTTTTCTAGTGCGCAGAATTCAAATCTGGCATTAGTTTTTAGGTAACTGTAGTCTACTACTGACTTCTGGAATCACGTTTACCGTCGGACGGTTCAGGCCAGGCTGGTTACCAGGTTGGACTTCCAGAAGTGTCAGACAACCTCAAAAACAACGGCTATAAGGGTTTTCGAGGTCGCTGAGCTCGAATTTGGCGTTAGTTTTGCTCTAGCTGCTGTTCTAACTTCAGTAACAAAATATGAAAGTGATTTTTTATTTGTTAAAATTTTAACAAAAAAAAATCACCCACCCGAAGACGGCTCAGAGGTCCGACCGGGAACTTCTATATATGTATCGATAGCGCACAGTCAGGACATGTCATATGTACAATATGGGTTGTCTAGGGTTTCCCTTAGTAAATAGCAGCCGAAATTCGAACATCGGTCATGAACGTTTTTGAGGTCACTTTTCGGTACCCTCACTTAAAGGTCTGCCCTGAACGCATGGAGAGGGCCTAGGGGCTCAAACTCACAGGCTGTAATGTCGAGATGTGTGGCTATCACCATGCAAAAAATTGGGTCTCTGCGACTTTCCTGTGAGTCAGGGTGGGGTGATTTTTTTTTGTTAAAATTTCGGGTGATTTTTTTTGTTAACCTTGCTATATATATAGAGGTCGGGGAAAAACAAACCCGCAAGTGGTGGGGAAAAAACCAACCCCCCGTTTGGGCGATGGGGATGAGCTAGCGAGCTCAAATTTCGCATGCAAGTTGGTAGGGCCCATCCCACCTACCACACCAAATTTGAGCTAAATCGGAGCACTTTTGAGCATTTTCTGACATTTTGAAAATTTTGGCATTTTCGACTTCCCAAAAATTCAAAATTTGCCTATTTTTGAAGGCCTGTAGAAAATTTTCCATAGTAGTTAGATAATAACTTTTAATAGTTGCTATGAGAACAACATGTGCTCTTTCCAAAAATGTCGGTCTCGTCTTCCTGCGACGCTTGGCAAGCTGCCAGCAGAATTTAAAAAAACCAAGGTGTGGGAAAAAACCAATTTTTGCTTTTGCTGCCAAACTCCCAAAAATGGTTATTAGTTGCTCAAAAGTCAGTCACATAGCAAGTTTAATGCGTTCTTTCACGTGAACAGCTCAAAATTGCATTTGGACGTGACAATTTTGTGCTAGCCGGTAAAAACCTCATGTCGGTGGATCGGCTGCTTGGCTCAGCTAAAGTGGTCAAAATGTACTCTGGGACAAAGAAATACGCGAAAAAACACTGAAACAACATTTATTTTATTTTATTTAATCGAATTTCGAAAGATTTACAAATTTTTGCATTTTAACATAGAAACTGGCAAATTTGATGAAACCTAGCCAGCTGATGCTGCAAATTTTGATGTTTGATTTTTCACTTATTATAAGGAATATCGCAATAACTGCAGATATGAAGTCAGCGACGCCGATTTTACCTGTCGCATGCATAAAATCGCTAATATGAGTCACCCTGGCCGAATAGTGGGGTTGGTTTTTTTCCCACCGGTTGGTTTTTTCCCCGCCATTGGTTTTTTACCCCGGCTAATTAACCGTTAATTACTAATTAACGACAGGACCTAGAGAGGCGATTTATATACCAAAATGACAGTCTAGACAGGGCTTGATAAGAAAACAATGTATAGCCGGATTGCTCCACTGGGTAGTTCTGCAGAGTCCAAAAAGTGACTACCTTGGTTTTTCCCCGACCTCTATATGCATGCTGGAAGTCACCAGTAAGCAGATGTGCTATATACAAAAAAATATCCCGGGACCCTTTTTAGTTGCCCCGATTGCTGCTTTCCAGCTGAAGTCGTCGTCGCTTGCCAAAGTTGGGAAAAGAGGGCAAAATCCAGGTTGCGCATACATTTTAGCCAATTTCCCATAACCAAGAGCGATTTCATAATAACCAAAAAGGTTCCCCAGCTATTTGATATGTAGAGGCATCGAATGATATAGTCTCTCTGTCTCTCGAAAATATTACTTCAGGCTTTAAAAAATGGAAAAATTGCACTCTTTAAAAATCCGTTAAAAAGGTTTTCGTAATCCAAAAGGAATCACCACCGTAAAAGTTTTTGCCCATATTTTAATGTGAAATAAAGTGCGTTGTCCGTTTGTCAGTTTTGGAACGTGATTTTTGTGCTTATCTACAGGTTACTTACTGGGCTTATCCTGGGGGGGGGGCGAGGATCCCATTTACAACGAACAAAGTATTTATGTGGTGCTTTTCATACCGAATTTTGTCCAGGAAAATATCGCTTAGAAGGCCGAAGTTCTAGAAAATTTTCTAGCATCTTTGGTGATTTTTGCTGCTTTTTTATCCTTCTTCACACGAAATGTTTATTGTTCCACTAAACACTAACTTTCTCAGCGGATGCAGTGAAAATAACGCATTGTTTCCACCAGTAGTTTCAGCACGTTTTTGAAAAGTTTGGCCCCTCCCTGGGGGTTTCTGGCTTTGTCCCTGTCTAAGGGAATCCTCTAAAGAATTCTCCAGGAAAAATTCTCTAGGATAATCCCAGTATTCAAGAGAAAGTCTTGTTCCAGTTCATTACTCTCTATTTTTCTATGTTGATAATTTGTAGTAATCAGTTAACTAATTACTGAGATTTCCAACAATTCTATTATTAATTGATATTTCAGGTAATGATCCGATCATTCGTCGTATAACCTCTCAAGACGGTATATATTCTTCGCGTCGATTGTGGCCAATCACGGGGCTGACTTTTTCTACCTTGGCCGGCTTCGCCATGTGAAGCGAGAACGATCAATCAGTGGTCAGGAAAATCAACCGTTCCATCACTGATAATTGATCACACTGTTTTTCCGGTTTAACCTGATGGCAGAAGCTACAAGAACTAATCCAGAAACTGATCTGTTACCTAATTGATTGCCATTCAAATAATTGGTTAATTTGCACCATTTGTTTTGGTGCGTTATGAAGTTTCTGACCTTTTCTCTGTCTTCAAATCGTGATAATTGCTATGGGAAGCCCTGATGAAGGAAGCTAATGCAAACTTTTGCTAGTTTTTTAATGACGTAATTCTGGTTTATAACTTTTATAATAGCGTTTTGGTAATGGCTGTTATATAGCTCGCTATCGCTGTTAGTGTTAATACGGCTATGTAAACTAACTTTTGGTTTTATTATCTGTTTGTTATCCAAACCAAAGCCGTATATAGCTTGTTTTGCTGTGTCAGAAAATTATATGTCAGGTTTGGAAAGGGTTGTGCCAATTTGAATTTCTTATTTTCGCATAATTGGTGATAGTGGTTATGTTTGTCGGACTAAGAGTACATAATGATAAGAATAGGAGACTGCGGATACTCCATGCAATGAGCGCAAAGACGACTCTGTGTAGGCTATTGCCTGACTCCCCCCGCCAGCCCCCACAAATTGACTCCCTCTCAGACCTCCCCCACATGGGCACGACTTTCAAACTGAGGTAGATTTGCTCACTTAATGTAACGCCAATTCTAGCCCTTTGTAGGTGCGGTATGAGAGTGGCAATTTGTGGAGGGGGGACGAGGGAGTAGCCTGCAGAGAGCACAGTTTTTGGTCTCATTGTATGGAAGTATAGATAGAAGCATAAACTTGGCTGTCATTATGTACTCTTGATTGGACTAACTCACATTTGGGTTCCAGTTGTTGATTATCCAAATCTTTCATCCGTAGTTTTTTGTTCTGTTGTTTGCCATTTCTATGTCTTGTTTCAAGTTAATGGCCAAGCTTTTGGTGTGGGGACTATTTGTACTCTGTTACATAAATGTACTTTGTTTTTGTTTAAAACACTTAATGGATTTGTTAATTTTGTTTGCGAGATTGTTGGATTTTGTGAAGTGTAGTCCATTTTGTACACTTTATTAGTGTTATACGATAGTATAATGTGTAATGCTACTGGGACTGGTTGTAATAGTGTATAGGATAGGTAAAATTTTTAGATGAAGCTAAAACTCTAAGTCTTTACTCAACTCTTAGTAAGTGAACTCTAGAAAAACTTGAATAAGCTCAGAATCATGCTAAACTTTGAATTTGCGTCGCCTGTCATAAAGTGCAGATTAAGTGTCATTTTACTGTGTATGTATACTATTCTTTGAGTAAAATCGTTGATGTAAATAAGCAGGTATGTAGTTGGTTCTGGCTAATTTCGTAATTGATTTGAGCGAGAATCAGTTCAAAACGGACATTACCTGTTACGTAACAAGATGAGCTGTTTAATATGTCCTTTTGGAGAAGCGAAATGCAGTCGAAGCCAACGAAAGAATTCCGAATACTTGATGTTATGTGTCAGTAAATCTCCGGATAGCTGCCGTTGCAAACAAATCGTCTGAAATCACCAGTCCTTATTGAAAGAGTACATAATAACTAAAAGTATGGCAACCGACACTCTGTTAGCTGACTTGCGGCAATCTTTCGCGCGCAAGCACAGCGTGCAAATTTCTTGGAAGTGATGGGTTTAATTTGGGGTTTGAGCCGTTATCGTGCAGATCATGTCGCAAGCCTAGTAACTCAGTGTTTGGTGCTTGTCACACTCAGTTATTGTTTTCCCCTGGTATGATATCGATCGAGGTCGTATTGAGAAAGCCGCTCTCTGAGTGTGGAAGGATGGTTTTCCTTTTGGGTAGGAAACGGCTAAACGCCTGTTCATTCAGTCGGAGCAACGAACGAACGGAGAAGGCCCGGGTTTATCCGTTTTTCCGTTTCTTGCGTGAATGGACTACAAGACTGAGAAGCGAAAGAACGATCTTCCGTGGAAAATTGCTCCGTTGAATATGAATCGTCCTTAAAGGTCATGTCTGAAATTTGGCAGCCGATGGGGGTATAAGAACTTTGCCAGCTCTCGAAATCTTACCTAATTTTAGGGACAATATTATTTATTATTTGTCTACAAAAGGTGGGCTATCATTGGATTGGATGATTCTATCTTTAGCTGGTTGTGACATTGCAGGGTTTTAACTTTTCTATTTCAGACTTAGTTTCAGTTGTAGACGGTGATCGAACTAATTCAGTTTCAGGTTTATTCGGGGACCCGAGTCGGCAAAACAAAATAATTTCCGGTCCAGTCATTTCAGTCGGAGTTTCAGTTACAGTTAGTGTTGGGTGTTTGGCGCTTTCAAGGACTATGCGTCCATCTACGAATCTCTCTCTATCGTTGGAGGACTACTGCATAGGAAAGCGAAGAACTTTTGAACAAGTCAGCAGCTACCCAGAAAATCCAGTATTGTCTAACTGTTTCCAAGAAACAACCGATGTTGAAAATAAATTAAATATTAATATACTTGCTTGTTAGAAAATTCTCACAAGTGCTGAATGTTTACCGGTTCGACTAACGGGCGGCCGACTGAAACTGAAACTAGATCACAGTCAACGACCAAAGTCCGGTCAATACTATTGGCTTGGCCGACGAGACATCCGACCGACGTCCAACACTAGTTACAGTTCATTCAAAAAATCTCCCTTTCCAGCATTCAGCAGCTGAAAACCCTCAGAAAACTCTGAAATTGATTTTAGTTCGGAACTCAAACTGGTTTCAGCTTAGTTTCGGGTCAGCGGGCTACAATAATTTCAGTTTCAGATTCTTCCCTGAATTTCAGTTTCGAAACTCCTCCAAAGAAAGTTTCAGTTTAAGTTCAGTTTCTGTGAATGAAACATAGCTAGGTCCTTGTCTAATGTTCTATAACTTGGCATTCTATAACCTTCATTAGGTTGGAGTTCTCACCGGGGGCCACTTTACCTTTTCCTGCCTTTAACGGTTTCTTACACATTGGTGAATCTGCGCAAGATGGTTTTTATATTCCAAAGATGCAGTGATTGCAGATCCGAAATTTAGATCAGCTTAAGATGAACTCCAAATCTGGCCATGTCAAAAAGCAGAATCCTAATTTACGCCACGGCAATCTACTTCACTCTCTGCTAAAGCTAACTTCTTGGCTTGGCTCGATTACCCTGCCTTCTCAAATCCTTAAAACTTGACCAAATCTAGAGTTGGCCGCAGGTACCCGCGGGTACCCACGGGGCGGGGCGGGTATCACCGAATTTCAATACCCGAACTACCCGCGCGGGTATCTGTGCGGGCCTAACCTAAAAATTTTAACTATTTTGTCTAAGCTAAGTAAAATTTACTAGTTAAACAGAACATACTGCATTTGTATTTTCACCTCTCATTTAGTTTTGAAAGTTTTCTGAACTGTAATAGTGGGTCTGTGCTACTTTGCTTAAAGGAGCGGACCAGTCATCTCGGCACGACTCATATATACTTTCAGCGATTTCAAACCCGATAAAACTTAAATGTTTGCGTGACTATATACTGTAAGATTTTCAGTCTTCTTTATCCGACACAGTTCCTGAGTCTACAAGGTTTAGGGCCGTATTCACAAAGCTTTGGTTAGGCTACCACTGGTAAGGCTACCACTGGTAGGGTTACAAGTGGTAAGAAAACCATTTGGTTAGAAACGCGAATTCACAACCAATTGGTTATCTTACCAGTGGTAGCTTACAGAGCGCTAAATATTTTCTTTGATATGTACCGCTTTTCAAGTACCTTACCAGTGGTTATGAGCAAATTAAATAAAATGTTGGAAATCTCCAGTAAGATAAAAGCACCTTTCTGAAAGACAACTTGAACTACAAAATATTTGAAATGGTAATAAAAAAATTGAGCTAGTATTTCTTAAAATTTTGAAAATTAGTTCCTCGTTGGTATCTCAGTTGCAAACATAAGCTGTTGTGCTATTACGGTTACTGTAAAAATAGCTAGAGTGAACCATATTCCCGATTTTAAAATAAATTTTCACTGCAAACCACCTCCAGCCCTGGTTTGTAATTTTCCTTACCAGTGGTAGCATACCACTGGTTAAAAACATTTTGTGAATTCGGAAGTAGTGGTTAACCTTTTGGTTTAACCACTGGTAACCCTCAAAAGCTACCATTGGTAGGGTACCACGGCTTTGTGAATACGGCCCTTAGAGACGTTTGCTTAGTAAATCTAGAATTGTATTAATTTAGTTGAACCTAGTTGAATGAGTTTTCACAAATATTTATTTAGTTTTTAATATTAATCTGTTGCCGGATTGTAAATAGAAGTATTCTTGTTTATGATTAAAAATAGGTCACTACGAACTAAAGACAATATAGGCACAGGTAACAGCGACAAAGGAACCAGGAACGTGAACATGAATACGAACAAAAGTGCCTTTAAAAGGAGCGGAAACCTAATTTTAGGAATAGGAGCAAAAAATTTGCTCCAACAAGAACAGGAACGGAGACCTATTTTTACGAACCGGAAGGAAATTCATTTTCAGGAGCAGGACCGCAAACAGATGTTTGTTTGCAGCAACCACAATTCCAGTTTAATTTCAGTAACAGGAACGAGAGTCTAATTCCAAACAGGGGTTTATTTTGCACCCACAATTTCCACCTTAAAGCATATTTGAGCTTGCGGGTTGTCGGTCAATGTATAAAAATTTTATTTGCTAGACTAAATCCGCATTTTAGGAAAAGTCATAGTGACATTACATACAAGGTAATATCGAAGCAGGTCATGTGGAGACATTGTGAACCTTGTGATCTTTTTAATTTCATGTTTCGGTTCCTGGAGTTTATCCGATTTCGTTCCTGTTCTTGTTACCTGAAATCATATTCCTTCCGTTCCTGTTCCTATTTCTGTTCTTGTTAAAGGTTTTAGATGTCACCTTAAAATGTCAAGCTTTTTCGAAAGTCATCAAGAAATTTTATTTTTCATTATTTGTTTTAAATTTCAAAAAATCTGATGCATTATTTGCTTGCAACGCATTTTTACGATTATTTCAGTGTATATTTCGCACTAAGAAAGTTAACGATAAAACAGACCTAAAAAATGAAAATTGCCGTTATAACTTAGTTTTCCACAAAAGTGGGGCGAAAAAATTTTGCGGGTATCACTTGTCTGCGGGCCGCGGGCCGCGGGGCGGGGCGGGGCGGGTATCCTTCTGCGGGCCGCGGGCCGGGGCGGGTAGCAAAAATCCGGCCCGCGACCAACTTCTGCCAAATCAGCTGAAATTTGGTATGGGCATGTTTTGGACCACGCTGAGAGAAAATATTTCAAAAGTTTTCGATTTCGCAAGGCTAGACTTCCTTAATTCGCAGGGGGGGGACCGAAATTTTCTGTCTTCGACTCCCCTGAAAAGTTTCATGCAGGAGTTTTTCTGGACTTTGAACACGAATTCGAAGTCCGTTTTCCGATTCAACTTTCCCTTCGTTCAGTACATATTAAACTACAGTCGTAACCTTATGATGATGTAAGCTTATACTGAGTTAACGGAAAGCTGAATCGAGAAACAGACTCAGGTTCTGGCCTAGAAAACCCGTATATACACCTTTTCAGTAAAATCGAAGGCAAATTTTCGGTTTCCTTTGGTTCTCGCTTGCGAATCGAAAAAATCTAATTTCACGAAATCGAAAAGTTTTGCGATATAACTCAGTGTGGTCGAAAACGTACCCATACAATATTTTAACTCAAGTGTTTAAACGTTTAAGAATTTGAGAGCGGGGGGGGGGGGATCGAGACAAGCCCCACTTCTCCTAAGGTAGCTTCTTAATACACAGGACAAAGAAACCATGTTTAATTCACAACATGAACTTTTATTTGGCAAATGTAACTTTTATTTGGCAACAGTAATCATAATACTATCGGCCTTCATAGTATACACATTTGGCCTCAGATTAGACTGCACAAAATAACATTAGGACTAACTGCGGACTAGCTGAAGTCCAATTGTTGAATGGGAAACCAGTGGTTAGTCCTTAACTAGTCCGCAGTTAGTCCTAGGTGATCTTATTTGGTGCAATGCAATCCAGGGTTAGTTTCATACTCTGCACTCTTCTTTTTTCATCATCTTCCTGCTCCAGCACCGACAGTACTAGGACAAAAGAGAGACGTCAGTAAAAGGAGGAGACGTCATCCGTCGTGATGTCGACCAGGCTTTGAGACTCCTTCTGGCAACTTGGTTGAGTTGTTTTTGACCAACCTTACGGGGCCAGTTTCCTGGCTAAACATTTTGCACCTTCGGGTGATGATCTTCACATTGTGATGTCTAATGCAGCAAACAACAACAACAACAACAAAAGCAGCGTCAAAGAGGACATGATTTGGAAGCTGGAGCTGCCTTTTTACACACGTCGTAAAGTAGCTACAAAGCAGCTGGTTTTAACTGGCCTGTGCAGTTAGTGTACACAATATACCTATTCTTTTCTAATATAATATCCGGAAATCAACATCTGAGAGGTCATTCACCGGTCGGTGAAACTTCCGCAATCAAGCTCTAACTACTGTATCTGTGAGAACTTGCACCTATATTGTGTTGCACAGAAATTGAAGACATCATCTTTAATTTAAATTATGTGAACTTTAAACAGTACTTCCTGCCAAATTGGCAATTTCTGAAATCTTGTTACACAACCAGAACATAGATCAAAATTTATGTATGACACGATTTCAGCAAGAGCGCATAATTGCACTAGATATAAGAAGAAGAGTAAGCCACTAGAGGGCTCCACTTCTTAGTATTGCGTAACAGTGCTCGACCCACAATACGCGAATGTACCCCCGTACGGGGGGTCGCTCTGATCGACAAAGCATACCCTCCTCCGTTTGATGGGGGATGGGGGTAGTAGAAAAGAGGATCCCGTTTGGTGGGGGGGGGGGTAGAGCAGAAGATTACGGTAGTTTTTGTTCAATTCGAAAATGGGTCCTCGTTTGGGAGGGGGTCACAAAAAGTGGTCCACGTTTGGGGGCTCGCCAACTGCCAATCAGAATGAGCCAAGCTTAGCCTGCTTGAGAGACCCCCCAAACGGAACTCTTTCAGCACCACCCCCCCCCCCAAACGGGGACCACTTTTGGCCTACCCCCCACCAAACGGGGACCTTTTTTGGCTACCCCTCCCCCAAACGGGGGAACATTCCCGTATTGTGGGCGGAGCACCGTTACGCAATACCAAGAAGTGGAGCCATCTAGTGGCTTACTCTTCTTATACATAGTGCAATTATGCACTCTTGCTAGTGGCTTACTCTTCTTCTAATATATAGAAGAAAGTCATGGACTCTTGGTTTTAGTCTCTACGAGTCTTCAGGTGACACTGAGAGGTGCTGTAGATTTGAACTAGAGGCTTTAGCCTGGTTTCCGTGATTTGCGATTTAAAGAAATTCAATTCTCACTCTAACAAATGCAACATGGCTTAGCGACACCTGGACTGGATCGTATTCCTGAATCTTGATTTCCGGGCAGACGCCTAGTGAATCCAGTTTTATGAATGAATGAATAGTTGTGAGTATCCCCACCCCCTCATGAGCAATTCATTAATTATTCGTATGTATATAATATGTTGGGACTAACCGTTGGCCCCGGCCTCGATGCGCAGGTCTCGGTCTTGGACCGGAAACTAAAACTTAGAAGGTTATTGAAAAAGGTTCAGTTATTTTACAAAACATTTAGCCATTTTCAAAGTCAGAAATAAGTCAGTTACCTCTAGTGTTGGGATTGGCCGAAAATTTCCATGGTTGGCTTGGCTTGGCTTGGCCGGAGTTTGAAGTTGGCCGGCCAATTGGCCGTTGGCCGATGGCCGGCCAATGGCCGTTGGCCGGCCAACGGCCAATGGCCAACGGCCAACTGGTTGGCCGTTGGCCGCTCGTTGGCCGTTGGCTGTTTCTTGACCGTAAGCTATTGGCCGTTGTTTAGCTATTTGTCAACGTTGGCGAGCTGGAATTTACTATTTTTATTCGTCTACCGTGCGTAATTTGGCGTCAACTTAATTATACTTTATTTTAATAGTACAATTTACAATTTACAATATTTGTAAAAGTTTTTCCAAACATTTAGCTCCAACCTGCGATAACTCTGTTTTAATTTTGCTGGAGGACCGCAATAAAGTGATGAGACGTTCACCGCCAGACAAATTTGAAAACTACGTTGTTAGCACACCTAAAATTTGCATGCAATTAGCAAATTTTATTGTAAAAAACGCTAATAACGATAAAAGTTGTCAACATCTAAGTGAAAATCTGTAGTACTGTATCTATAATGTAACGTTTATACAGCAACATGTTTACGATATTATGCAGCAAAATTAAATTTTTCAACACAGTTAACGCACAAGATCAGTAAATTTGAGGTTGGCCAGCACTCGGCCATTGGCCAGCCAACGGCCAGCCAACGGCCAGCCAGTTGGCCGTTGGCCGGCCAGCGGCCATTGGCCGGCCATCGGCCAACGGCCAGAGGCCAGCCAATTGCCGGCCATTGGCCAGCCATTGGAAGCACCGGCCAATGCACAACACTAGTTACCTCACTGATGTCAGCGTTTACAAGAGATTGAGTCTACGAAGCGTTTGCCCAGACTTTGTCCGATTGAGCTAATTTTTGGCTGTGGTCGAAAACTGTCTGGTACAGAGACCTTAGCTGCCCTCGTGCCGTTCGCAGGGGGAGAGCTGCCGTTTTCTTGGCTGATCCCCGTTTTCACGCAGCTACCACCGTAATTCATTAAAACGTTCTGCAAGCTAGGAATTAGTGTTGTGCACCGGCCTTGTCTAGACCGGCTGGCCGGCGGCCGCCGGCCGAGAACAGGCCGGCCGGCCGGCCGGTGACAGGCCGGCCGGTCAGACACAGGCCGGCCGGCCGGCCGGTGATAATCCGGCCGGTCAAATGTGAGGCAGCCGACCGGCCAGTGACAATTTCTGCAGCTTATCGCCTTAAATTGGCTAAAATCTGCCTTGAAAACTATCAAAAATCTTAATTTTTATTTGTATTTTGGATAGCCTGCGAAAAGTGGCACCGGCCGGCCGGCCGGCCCGCCGGTTCTGGGCCGGCGGCCACCGGCCGGCCGGGCGGCCACCGGCCGGCGTTGCGCGTTGGGCCGGCCGGCGCCGGCCGGCCCACGAAAAATTGGGCCGGTGAACAACACTACTAGGAATTGGCTTCACTGTCCCATTATGTACGATGATTAACTTGTGTACCCATTAGCAGAAAAGCACCAAGTAACCAATCTTATGGACAGCTAAGGGAATTGACCTTCAAAGTTGAAATTTGGCCAAAAATTTCAAAACGTTTGGTTAACCGAAGAAGAAAATTAATCCTTTAATCCTAATTTGATTAACAAAATTTTTGCAACTTTTAGGAAAATTTAAACTTTGAAGGTCAATTCCTTTAGCTGTACTCAAGATACAGTTGTCTGGTGTTTTTCTATGGGCACACAGCTTAATCCCCGTACAAAAATGAACAGTGAGCCAGTTCCTACTAGCCTGCAGAATGGTTTTAATTAATTATGGTGGTAATTGCAATACAAGGGGGCGATCAAGTAAACGACACCGTCGCGCGGGGCAGCTTGGAATTCCCATCACCCTATACCTTGGCCAAAAGCCAGCCCATCGGACAAAGTCGGGGCAAGCGGATTTTAGTGTCCCCTCTCCAGGTAAATGGGATCCGTAATTTTATGCGGCAAACAGAATTCCTGAGCCCACTTGTTTTATCTTTTGTCCGCCAGTTATATATTGAGTTAGCGCCCACTGATCGAATCAGTACGTGACGCTCACTTTTTATACCTCCACGTCTGCGTCTGCATTTAATCTCCCGCATACGTTCTCCTTTTGTCTTGGTCCCCATGGTTAACACCCAGGGTTAACATCCAATCCAGGGTCCTAGGAATATTACCCTAAATCTTCTCAGAAGCATTAGGCTACTAAATATGTGAAGATTATCTATCAAACATGGTCATGGTCGAAAACCAATGCCAAAGAGCTTAAGATAATTCTAAGAAGCCTAGAAGATTTCTTTCATTTTCACACATGTATATTTATAAACTTGACACAGGTTAGCCATAAACAACATAATAGAGCATACTAGTTTATATTTATTCAGTTTAAATGAAATCATAACAATTATTGCAACGTTTTAACGAATCTTGGGACCTTTTCAAGAAAGGGTAGAGTAGAGTTAAAATTAACTGTTTTCATGAAAGCGTGGAGTTAATCTTTACTCTGCGTTTTTAACTCCTTTGAATCCTGTAGGGTTAAAAATGGCAGGGTTAAAAGGAGTTAAAATGGCAGAGTTAAAATTAACTCCATGCATTCATGAAAACAGTTAATTTTAACTCTACTCTACGCTACTGCAGCTTCCTTGAAAAAGGAACTAGCCATGCTGAAGTCGATTTACATAAATATCCTGTCCTGATTACAACAACATAAATTCATTTTATTAGTAAACAAGCATCATCATTGTCATATGTGAACTTTTGTAAATACATAAACAATGAATTCATTTTTGAAGAACATTTGAGGGAGAATTTTTTACTAGTTTTGGAGATTTTCCAATTTTTACTTGGCAAAAACCTACATTAAACCTTTCAACAAAATGGTAATATAACCCTGTTCGCTTCCTGAATGGTCCCTTCCAGACATGTGCAGGAGGGAAAGTTCTGGGGGGGGGGGGGGTGAGCCGGCGGCCGCAACCCGAAGGCCGCCGGAAAACCTGTTTTTCCGGTTCTGCCAAAAAACTTCGGAGGTTTACAACATGAATCCACTGAATAATGAGTTATTATTTAACCTTTCTACTTTGCTTCCAGTTTTTAAACTTTCCTTTCACTTTGATTTCTATTGCTAAAAACTCTTTCCGTTTCCGCTTCCGTTAACTAGACGGAGCTTTCAAATTTCAAGAATGTTCTCAGCATGTTTTAAAACAGTTGATTCAAATA
>JASAND010016492.1:0-40095 GCA_030248195.1 Trissonchulus latispiculum | reverse complement strand
CCCCCCACTAGTGGGGTGGGAGGTCCAAAAGTGGGGGGGGGAATAAAATGGGCTAAAAATGCCAAAAATACAGTATAAAAAGCCTGTTTTCAACATATACTGCTATAACTAAGCTTAAAAGTGCTCAAAAATTGAGATTTAGCACCAAAATTGACCATCTTTGACGAAAATTTTTGTCTGTCCAAAGGAAAAAATAAAAAAAATAATGGCGATGCCATACAAAGTTAGAAAAAACGGCAAAACAAGAAATAGTATTTTGAAAATCTCTTTTGTAATGAGCATAGTCGCAGCTCTGCACAGCCCCTTTTGCAATCGTCCGAAATTTTGCACACAAGTGCTGGGGTTTTTCTAGGCAAAAATAAGTGGGGGGGGGGGTCGAGTGGGGGGGGACGCCCCCCCTCCCACTAGTGGGGGGGAGGTCCACATAGCTCTGCACAGCCCCTTTTGCAATCGTCCGAAATTTTGCACACAAGTGCTGAGGTTTTTCTAGGCAAAAATAAGTGGGGGCGAGACGAGTGGGGGTGGCGCCCCCCCCCCACTAGTGGGGGGAGGAGGTCCAAAATTGGGGGGGCGGAATAAAATGGGCTAAAAATGCCAAAAATACAGTATAAAAAGCCTGTTTTCTACATATACTGCTAAAACTAAGCTTAAAAGTGTTCAAAAATTGAGATTTAGCACCAAAATAGACCATCTTTGACGAAAAAATTCCGCAGAAGCCGGAAAATTTTTGCAAATTTTGACGATAAATCATAAAAATTTGGCTTTTTCTGAGCACTTTAGGGTGAGTGGAGGGGGGGAAGCCCAAAAAAGTGGGGAGGGGAACGATTGGTGGGCCGAAGAGGTCGAGTGGGGGGGGAACCCAAAAAGTGGGGGGGGGGCGCCCCCCACCCCCACCCCCCCCCCCTGTAAAAAACCCCAGAAGTGCGGCAGAGCATTGCAAATCGTGCTGTATGACAATTCCGGAGAAGCCGGAAAATTTTTGAAAATTTTGACGAAAAATCATAAAAATTTGGCTTTTTCTGAGCACCTTAGGGTGAGTGAAGGGGGGGAAGCCCAAAAAAGTGGGGAGGGGAACGATTGGGGGGCCGAAGAGGTCGAGTAGGGGGGGAGAACCCAAAAAGTGGGGGGGCGCCCCCCACCCCCACCACCCCCCTGTAAAAAACCCCAGAAGTGCGGCAGAGCATTGCAAATCGTGCTGTATGACTTTCCAACACCTATAGTAATCTTTGCACATGGTTGCGCCGCAGTAGACTGCTGCTGAAGTGGCATAAATTGCGAAAAAAATTAAGGCGTCCGAAATTTTTCTACTTACGAATACCTACAGTAAACTTTGCAGCTCCTTGCGCCGCACTAGAGTGCTGCTGAAGTGACATAAATTGCAAAAAAATTTAGACGTCGGAAATTGTTTTGGTGATCGCCTAAATTTAAGACGTTAAAAATGTTTCTTTCTTCAAAAAGAAAAAAATTTGGAGATCTCTCACGCCCGATTTTTGATTGGAGAAGAGGAATCTGTTATATTTGTTACGTACGCTGAGCTTTTTTAAGTGTTTAATATTTACTAGGTCAGTAGGCGCACAGAGCGACAGGGTCAAAAATACAAATAAATACGTACTACCCATAGGTGTACCTCGGCGGGGAGTTGGGGGGACGCTCCCTCCAAATACAACAGTGCCGACCCCACCCTCGAAATTTTGGAGACAGACTCGTCTCCGAAGACCTACGGCACCATGACGTTTTCAGCTCCTACAAATTTTTTCAAAATGTTTCCAAAATTTACAATAGCCACCATTTCTAATATTGTTGATTCAGCGAATTCGCAAATTTTTTCTAACTTTTCTCCGAAAAATTTAATACCCCCCCTCCAAAATAAATTTGTCTCTGTCCAAAGGAAAAAATTTTGACGCCCCCTCCAAAATAAATTTGTCTCTGTCAAAAGGAAAAAATTTTGACGCGCACATAGCGACGGGGTCAAAAATACAAATAAATACGTACTACCCATAGGTGTACCTCGGCGGAGAGATGGGGGGGAAGCTCCCTCCAAATACAACAGTGCCGACCCCACCCTCGAAATTTTGGAGACAGACTCGTCTCCGAAGACCTATGGCACCAGCACTTTTTCAGCCCGTGCAAATTTTTTCAAAATGTTTCCAAAATTTACAATAGCCACCATTTCTAATATTGTTGATTCAGAGAATTCGCAAATTTTTTCTAACTTTTGTCCGAAAAATTTAATACCCCCCACCCAAATAAATTTGTCTCTGTCCAAAGGAAAAAATTTTGGCGATGCTCTACGCTTTAGACATCAAAGGCAAAAAAAATTTGGAGACAGACCCCACTCCGTACACCTATCACACCACCAGATTTTTAGCCCTTACAAATTTTTGCAAAATGTTTCTAAAATTTACAATAGCCACTATTTTAATATTGTTAATTTTTAGTTAGAAATAATGTTTCTTCTTTTTTTCAGGGAATTTGCAAATTTTTTCTAAGTTTTGTCCGATAAATTTTTTACCCCCATCCCAAAATCAATTTTTCCGGACCGTAATTTGCGAACACCCTCCCCCAACCATTTCTCAAGGTACACCTATGGGACCACCACATTATCGAACCCTAGATATTTTTTGAAAAAGTTTGTAAAATTTACCGTTGAAACAATTTTTAGCGCTCCGCCCCTGGAAATTTTTTGAAAACTTTTACAAAACAAAATAAATAACGTTTCTTCTTTTTTTCAGGGAATTTGCAAATTTTTTCTAAGTTTTGTCCGAAAAATTTTTTACCCCCATCCCAAAATCAATTTTTCCGGACCGTAATTTGCGAACACCCTCCCCCAACCATTTCTCAAGGTACACCTATGGGACCACCACATTATCAAACCCTAGATATTTTTTGAAAAAGTTTGTAAAATTTACCGTTGAAACAATTTTTAGCGCTCCGCCCCTGGAAATTTTTTGAAAACTTTTACAAAACAAAATTTACCGTAGAAATAGCCACTATTTTTAGCGCCGCTGCAGCCCCAATTGGGTGGGAGACGTTCCCTCCCAAAAAAAAAATATTCGTTTCACGCAAACAAAATAAAATTTTTAGCTGTAGTTAAAATTGGAAAAAAATCTAACTAGGGAGATGAATTTTTCATTTTTTTAACGAAAAACCGATTTTTCGCCGACCCCCCCCCTCGAAAATTTTTCTTACCCCTCCCCCCAAACCGACTTTTTTCGAACCCCCCCCCCCCTCCCCCTTTTTTGCCAAACGCCCTATCCTACTTTTTTCAAACCCCCACCCCCACTTTTTTCGCCAGCGAAACCTATGGTCCCCCCCCCAGTCCAAAAAAAATATTCGTTTCACCCAAAAAAAAATAAAATTTTCACATGGGAGGTGTCCCCCCCCAAAGTTAAAATTGGAAAAAAAAGAAAATCAAGCGGTGTGACGGACACCCCCTCCAAAATGACAAATTTTGACAACCCCTCTCCCCAGGTTTTCATTGCAAAAATTACGTAAAATAGAAAGCTGACGAAAAATTTGTTGTCATGGACCAATTTCCCCCGACCCCATCTATGATTTCGTGAAGACTGAAGGAAATCATCTCAATCTGCCCCCTCCCCCTTCCTACCCCGTTACAAATATCCTGTGACAAGAATTTCTCGCTCGCCCAAAAACAACCCGTTACACCTACGAATACCTGTAACAAGTCGCTCGCCCAAACACTTAAAGAACTTTGCCAAATTATTAGAAAACGTAAAGCCATATATTAGCTAACATTTGTGAAAACATTTACCAATTGCCCTTTACACCGTATTTGTTGCAGAAATAAACAGAAGTAATTACGTAAAGCCAAGTAAAAAGAGAAAAAGAAGAAAAACAAAACAACTTAAAAAGAAGCTTAGACAAACTATAACAGTAAATACCAAAAATTATCACAAAATATGAGTTCCCTAGAAGTTTCCAGTTTCCGAAAAGAAAAAAAAAACAAAGAATGAAAGAAAAACAAAAACAAGGTGAAATTCCCGTATTCTTGGTTTTCTAGTGCATCAGCTAATAATAAAAAGAGCTAATAATAAGAATAAACCACAGAAAAACGACCGAAAAGGGAATTAGAAAAAAAAGAAAAAAGGTGACACACCAATTGACGAAAGAAATGAGCAGGTGACACACCAATTGTTTGCCCATTTTCCGGAAAAGCGCATAGCGAAACTTACGGCCGAAAAACTAAAAATCCGGGAATTCACGAAAACCCGGATATTGGATCAAAACGTTTTTCTTCGATTTCGCTCAAAAGTTGGTCATAGGCCAGTTCGACCACGCTAATTTGTTTCATTACATGAACAAGGGCCTTGTTTCTTCGAGAAATTCTTGAGATAAGACTCTGATCAGGCCCATCCGGCTGGAAACTGTACGAAAATGTTTTTCTTAATAGTTTTTGAAGGTGTATAACAAATAAGCTAAAAACGTAGAGTTGATTTTCGAAAATTTGCCTCAGTTTGCTGCAGCACCCTTGTGCTCGCGCTCATATTCAAATTGCACACAGTTGATGGCTCGTAACTCACGGAGAAGTGAATGAAACAACTCAAAATTTATATGCACGACATATGTAGCTAACTAAAAATTTTTCATGATGGACCCCCACCCCTTAGGGTATAGTTGGTCATACAAGGTAACTGTAGTATACCCTTAGGGTGGTATAGTTTACCGCACCGGTGTAGACTGAAAAATTTGTAGTGGCACCATTATATTTGACCTCTTTAAAGCATTAAATAGCCAAAAACTTGCATATTCCCAGAAAGTGTATCTTTCGTTGTTGGGTGGTAACTCACAAATTGAAAAAATAAAAGAAAATTTTGAACAATGATAACTTTCGATAGATTACGTTAGAGAGCTGAAAGTTCATATGCGGAGACAGGAATATCTTGCCGAGGGTCATTTTTCAGCATTATAGTTACTGTTTAACATGTTGAGAGAAAATTACTAAAAACGCACATTGGTGCCATTTTTCAAAATTCAACAGGCGATATCTCAGTTATTCTTGACTCAAACGGTAAACTAGTAAAATTGACCCTGCAATAGGTTTTGATCAATTCGTACGCCATATTTGAAAATACAATATTACTCGAAGTATGAGAAAACCTTAAATATAAATATAAATACCCATAAATTTGCTTCAATAATTAATGATCAACGTAATTGGCGCTTAGCTAAATGCTGGCTTGCCATTACAAATGCACAGCAGTGACCAAAAAATTGTTGATTTTGTTATCCTAAAATATTGAAACAAACTGGTTGCGGGAGGACGAAAACGGGTGGGGCGGAGATATTTGTCTCCTTATATGTTTACAGACGCTTTGGAAATTGCGGTTGGGACGAATACCTTTATTTTATTTGTACTCCCCCTTTCGTAATTTTACTCCCTCCACACTCTTCACGCCTAGAATGTGTCTGAATATAGCTATTATGAATTACGTTAAGTTGCCACATATCCACAGACATTAAATATGCATGAATAAGTGATATTAAAGGAATTAAATGGCATTTTCTGGTATATCTCGATTTTTCGGAGCAGTCGATACATCTGCAGGCTGTCCGCTCACCGAAATTAGTCTGGTTCGAGCTTAAAAATCAAAAACTTTAAATTTTTTCATTTTTTGCAGTTTCTAGTCTATGTTGTGTATATTTATATTAATAATGGCTAAAAAATTCGAAAACAGTTAAAATTGAAAAACTCAGCATAACTATTTTTTGTCAAATACGGAATTTTGGCCAAAAGAAAATTTTTTCATACACGATTAAAATTTTTATCAGCACGATTGGGAACACTAAAGGTCGTTAAACGATATTTCAGGTCATTGGGATTATTTGCTATAAAGTTAGTATTTAAAATACAGTAAACGATGCCAGCACCTTAAGCCGTTTAAATATGTACTGTTTATTTAGCTTAGGTTAATTTTAATTTCATCCATTATAACTTTAAAACCGTAAGACCCCGCATTAAAGATTTCTTTGTACAACAGTGCTGTGGCCTGTTTCCCAGCCGAGTGAGAAAGTAAGTGGGCTGTTAAGTAATTGAGTTTGAAGAAAGCTTCTAGACAAGGTAATGGCAAATTTGCAAATCAACAAAGCTATTAGAACCCTGAAAAGAGCATGTAAGAGTTCAATAAAAGACTTAGCATGTTCTGGCGATTGCATAACTGCTCTGCCCACCAAATGTTTGAAAAATTTTTAATTTTGCGCATAAATTTTACATGCATGCAATTTGAACTTCAACTTTTCACCTTTTGAAGCTGTTTCGAACTAAGGCTTTGCCTTATTAATGTTTATCACCGGCATGAGACGCCGGCCAACTCGACCTACCCATTCCAGGCCGGTGACCGCACCAGCTTAGCAGGTTGGCCCCGAATCGGCCATCACCTGCAATGGTTTTCCAAAAGACAAGACTGAAATTTAATTTCAAAATCCGTTTGCTCAAGCTGTTCTTTAAGTTATCATGTGTAATGAACTGACTGACCTGGAATTTTCTTTCAGATTCAAAACGATTGATTTGATATGATTTGATAGTAAACTGCGTTGGCTTACTCTACTTGCTCAGGCCAGACGAGTTCTAGTTACACAGAAGGTCAGCGTGTCTCTCTGGTTAGACAAACTTATGTACTAGACTCCCGAAAGGTAGTTTGCCAAAATCGGGAATCTCTACAGCCAACCTGCATAGGGGTACTGCTGTGAGTTCGTTTAGTTGGTAACCAACAGAGAACTGCGAGAGGGGTCGATTCTCGCTCTATTCGTTCACTACCGAAATCAAATAGAGGGCCTTGACATGCAGATCGAAGGCACAAACTCAAGTCTTCTCTTCTGTGAGAGGTTCTAGTCAGATCTCTAGTGAGATCTGAGAAAACTTACTGTTTGTTTGAGAGATCACACCCGGATCTGTAGGTCACTGGTCCACAATCTTAGGTAAACACTGCACTCTGTTTAATATGCTTATGACAATTACTGACAAACTGAGTACTAGATATAATAGTGGTTATAATGATATTAAATATACTGTATACTAATAATGGGGTACCAAATACAAGTATACTGACAATTACTATTAACGGTCAATATACCAGAGTTGCCAGACTCTCTCTATAGGGTGGATTTGGAATAATTTTAGGTTATACACGTTCAGCAAAGGACCAGACTCTTCTTCAGGTTACTGTTATATCTCTACTTCTGCTATAATTCGACTCTAAGACCTAACTCGGTTCAACTACTGGTGTCGTATATGCTTTACGTGTGTGTTATGCTAGTGCACTCTCTTTATCTGTCCTTTACAGTACCAAAGGACCAAAACCAATATTGATAATAATAATAATAGCAACAATAATAGTAATAATAATAATTAATAGTAATACAATTGAGGGTGGGCTCGGACTCTGGGTGAGCTCTCAGTTGCTGCAAAGTAGTCGCTAGGACTCCATAGCCCACTTTAGGGATTGTTATCGGAAAGGGTTCCCGCAGATCAACTCCAATTAAAGAGGATCAGCTAATACAAGGCTCGGAGAGGTGGGGTAGTGCCGGGAGATAGCCTTATATGAAATTAAACAATTAATTTAAAGTTCTAAATTAGTTGAGATCTGTCTTCTTGTTATTTCTTCTCCACTAACGGTTTCTTAAGATCAGATAGTAACAGAGCTTTTAAAGCAGAGCAATGGGGATATCCACCCCCAATAAGGTAAGAAGAACGGAGATCATCATTTTCAATTAAATAGACAGTAAAATAAGGTTTCAAGGTTCAAGATTACAAGGTTTGAGAATCCGGAGTAAACTTTCAGTTTACTGACAATTTTCACAATTTTGCTGTTGGTTTTAAACACCACCAAATGATTCTGATGCCGGGTACGAATTGTCTCTGCCTCAAAGATCCTGTTACACTTCCAAATAGACTAGATCACCTACAGTTAATAGTTCCAATTATCGATTCCACTGATGCAACTTGACTGAGTGCTTCCGGCTCCTGAATACTGATTCCAACAGGTTAATCACAATTATCTTTCCAGAGGCACGACAGACTATTCAGGCAGGAGATCTTTCGACTTTCGAAGACTTCGATCTTCGACTTTCGACACCTGAATCAAATGGGTTAAAACCCATTAGTTACACAGTTATGGTGCGGGAATCGAACCCAGCAACCATTATTCACTCTTTTGGCTTTCAGATCTTAAGCATGAACTTGTTATCTTGAAATTGCTGAAACGCTTAAAACTCGCTAATTTTAGTGTGAAATTGTGAAGGCTTTTTATGTTATCTCTGACTGTAAAGACCAGGTTTGCAGGATGTAATATTTCGAGCAATTTCCTGCACTATTGTGCAGGAAATTGCGACTAAACACGTCTCTGTAACATATATTCTGCTATTGTACTGTCCAGAATTACCACAACTGAGTTCAAGTAATTCTAGACCTCTGATCACAAGCAAGAGCTCTATATTTAGATCAATTTGATGGTTACGTCCATGATTTAGCTATTGCACAGAAATGACACCATAAATGTAGTTTTGGTTAGTTTAGGACGATTTCTGGTCCCAAACTGCAGGAAGTACCCATTTCCTGCATAGATTGATTCAAAACTGTAATTTCAGTGTTAAACAGAGGACTTGTGCATAAACGCCAATTTTACTGTTATTGGAAAATAGTCTAACAAATACTAACTGCTAATCGTACGTAACTAAGTAATGTATTTATTATTTCAAAGTTATTATTGTTTCCTGCATGCTGCCGTTCAAGATGCTGGCTAATTGCCTATTTAACCTCAATAACCCGAATCATCAACCAAAACCCATATTTGACACAGCCAACCGAACCCATTTTATTGATTTTTTAGACCATTTTTGGCAACTAAACCTGATGGACACTGAACCGTTAAATATAATGTCGTTCCCAGTTGGCAATTTTGAAACCCTCACTTTTTGGTGGGCATGAAAATAACAGCATTACCCATGGTAGACAAGAACAATAATAATCGTACCTTTCAGGCAGAGAACATCGCAATTAAAACAATTAATAACAATGTTTACCTAGCTAATTCCTTACGTATTCCTAAGTAATTTTGACCGAAAGCATAGGAGAATTGAATTTCAAGTGAAATGAGAGCATCGTTAAGTCATTCGATTAAGTGCTGAGTCCTTCTATTGCGATTCGCCCGCCCAATTACATGGAGTTGCCTACGCGGGCGAATCGAGAACTCTCTGAGCAATGCCTGATGTTTATGACCTAATCCGGGGTCCCCGTGACCCTAGGCCCAGGATTATTACCTCATTTGCATATTTTGATGCTTTATTTTCGGCTCCTAGCTGTATGACTTTCCTGCCTACTACCTGAGTTTGAACGGCTACTTGTGTTTCCCCAATGCCCATAATCCCACGGGAGCTCACATGGGACACAATGTCATCAGACATACACATTCACAACTTCTGTTTCACATTCGCTTTTAGTCATCAGTATCACATTCACACAACATTCGCACTGAACCACTGTTGGCACACTTATGCAACATTCATACAACATTCACACTGTGCCACTACTGACACACTTATACAACATTCATACAACATTCACACCTACGTACTGTATTGCTAATACCTGGGTGACTGCTAATCAGGTCCACCCTTTACCTGCCTAGTACCATAATATCAGTCACACCCGGCAAACTTCAAGACCTTTATCGCACAAAGGAGTTTACATGAGTTGCCTCATTCATACACTCATTTTCACACTTTCATACACATCACACACGCACTAATTTGCTCCTTCGTTCTCATTCTTGCAGTTCTCACAACCGTCGTCGAACAGAAGGAGTTTATGTGATCTGCATCACGCATACAAACATACACAGAACGGACATTCACACACACACTTTCACACATTCTGACTTAGCTAATACCTCCTAAATTCCTGAAATAAAACATAATTACTAAACATAATATTACAATTATTAATCATGTTAAACGATCCTAACTACTAACTTCTCTATTACTAATCTAAATTCTAGGTACTTCCCTAAACTATTGGTTTATACACATTTTGGGAATTTTCTGTAAGAGTTGCTGTTTTGTTTACGTGAACTTTGGGAAACTTTGAAACTTGGTAACTCGAATTTAGGAAAACCTCGCGTTTTCCTCGCTTGAAACAAAGTTTAACCGAAACTTGTGAAAGCCCGAGTGAATAAATTGCTAAGCAATTATTATTAAACAAAACTATAAAACGTATTATGTTTTAATTTACTGAATAGAGGAAGCCGGCCATTCCTCCTCAAAAACTCGGAATTATTAATTAACAAGATAATGTAAAAACTCAAGGTTTTAGGTTCAGTTCGAAAATAACCTATATTTTAGAAACCTGATAATTTTGAAGCCGACCTAACGCTGAAAGTAAAGACAATCATACAAACAGTGATTTTTAAATCGTTAGCGCCTTCGTTACAGAATATGGCCGGCAACACCTAGTTGCCGGCTGTGGGGTGAAAAGATACTTATAATTAGCTTAATAAAAATCAGGGTCGTAATTAAGGGACCCTCTATCTCAGTCTTAAAACGTGAGGTCCCCGCTCAAAATCCCGTTATTTCACAAATCCCCATGACCACGAGGGCCCTCTTCACAATACAAAACTGGCCTCTAGGGCCGTGGCTTGGAATAAAAAGAAAAAGGGGCCCTGGGGCCAAAAAATCACATAATATAAAATTAGGCCCGAGGGCCGACAATGCAAAATTCCTAATTTCTTTTGGCCTAGGCAGTGCATTCGAGCCGGGTATAGAAGACCCAATGGCTCCTCAAGTTGGGTGTGTTCGCGGTGGTTTGCTCAATACCTTTTCTGGCCCGAAGGCCAGAAAAGTTCCTAGATTTTTCCTAAATGTTGAGGAAGGCGTGCAATCTCAGGTGCTGCAAAGCCACAGCCCACTATAGAGATGCACAGCCAAACAACAAAATTTGGCCGACCGCTCTCGGTCGGCCCTCAGTGAACACTGAGTGAGTCTAAAATTTTGAGACTGGACTGACAGCTCTCTGACAGCCCAGTGACAGCATGATTCCGTCGGCGAAGCTTTGAATTTAAGGCAAAGCTTCTAGAAAGTTCTAGAACTTTCTAGAAGCTTGCCACCTTTAACGTTGCAGGATCCAGGCTCTTTTTGAGAATGGTGGTCAGCCAAGGGAAGATTAACGATAATGGCGAAATAATAGTGGCGACCACTTTAATGTGATTAATTTCGGGGTCCGAAACTTTCTAGAATTTTATAAAATTTTGGTTAACATGTAAATGCAACCAAAGGGGGAAGTTTCGGACATCATTTTCAACTTTCACAAATTTGACTGAAATGGGGCTCAAAAATCAGGCCAATCCCGGCCGATTATGGGAAAAATACTTTTAAGTGCCAATTTTGGGCACAGTTTACACGTCTATTTTCTATTTCTTAATTTTCTTTGGCTTCTCTTGTCCTGGGCCCCTACTTTGAAATTTCAGGTAAACTTTTGGCCACAAACAAGAGAAGCCAACACAGCAAACTTAGCAACAATTGCTCCCTATTGCTAGAAACTCAGTGTCCTCGCTTGACCGAGGAAGTAGGGAACAATTGCCTAAAAATGTGCAGAAAAAATCATACGTAATTTTCTAGGTAAAACTAACTACAATCCCTATCTCTACGTATGTTACTACCTATTTCTACAAATTTTTATTAATTTTAAATTATTAGGGAGGAGGTTAAGCCCCCTCCAGACCTACCTATTTACACAAAAAGTGTGTACTAACTTTCTTTTGGAGAGGCAATTCTCTCCTGGCCTCTTGGCCCAAACTAAAGTTCAAGTGAGGACAAGCCTCACGTAGAAAGAATGAATGGACGTAGTAGTACTCCCACTACTACGCTGTCTGGGAAGCAGGCAGCTTCCCAGACAATGGAAAGGGAGTTCCCAAAAAGTTAAGACAAAGGTAGAAGAGTGCCAATTTTAAGGCAAACCTTTTAAAGAGGTAAGATTACGAAATTAGAAGTAATCTTGCTAAAACATTTTCGTTAATAACTCACTCATTTTTGGGAGTTAAAAGATGGGGATTGCATTTTTGGAATCAGGAGAAAATTGCCTTTCCAATGAACCTAAGTTGTTTTCTAGCCAAAAATTATTAAAATTAATTAATTAAGACCTAATTACTACTAACTAACTCATATAAACACTAGCTAATTAATTATAAACTTATTTTGTATTAAATAACTGCCTGTATAATTATTTGTTTTAATGTTATAACGTTGTTTTAATGTTTTGATGTTTTAATGTTATATTGTTACAAAATATTTTGCAACTGAGTTTTGGTCAAATGGTTTGAGCATTTTAATCGAGCGAGTCTCTAAGGACGCCTGCACAAATAAGGCTGGGCAGGTTAAAAGCGAACCGGCAGCAAAAACTATGCCATAGTGACAGCAGGGCGATATCAGGCGTTTTTCATTATTTCTTTATGGGCAATACGTTTAGCTGTAAATGCTGAAACTGAGACCACAAAAATACTAGGCTAAACAGTTTTCTCCTCGGCTTAACACTATTGCATCAGTGAACCAATATTGCAATGAATAGAAATATTTTATTAAAAATTTGTAGAATACTACAAGCAAATACAGTAATAATTAAAACGATATTTAATTACATTTATCCGCTATTCATTTCCAACATTATTTTCAGATTACTGAGCATAACCACCACCACCACCACCGTTGCCGCCACCGTTACTGTATCCTCCACCTCCACCTCCGCCGCCGCCGTTCCCGCCAAATCCGCCTCCACTCCCACGCGGCGGGCAGGGACAGTACTGGGCGTCCGGACCGGGGCCTCCGGGACCGCCTGGGAGACCGCCCTGTCCCTGGTTCCCGGGTCGTCCGTTCTCACCCGGAGGTCCATTGGGTCCTCGAGGTCCTGGGGGTCCGGTGCCTCCCTTCTTTCCGGGCTGTCCCTGAGCGCCGGGCGGTCCCTTGAGTCCGGCCTCTCCCTTTTCTCCCTTCCGACCCCGTCCGCCCGATCCGTCCGCTCCGGCGGGTCCTGCGGGTCCGGGTCCTCCGTCCGATCCGGGTCCACCGTCCGCACCACGATCTCCGGACTGACCGGGCTGACCGGGACGACCCGGACCTCCGGGCATACCAGGCATACCCTTCAGACCGGCTGGGCCTGAAACAAGAACAAAATCGAAATGTAAACGTGAAAATGTGAAAGATTGAAATCAGGAGTGAAAGATGTGAAGAAACGTCTCCAGGACGGAGATCGAACCGCGAGCTTTCTGTTCCTAGTTGGACATTTTACGCTATCCAACCTAGCTTGTCCGGACGACGAAATTAATTTATAACTGACTGATGACAGACTAATTTACAATCCGATTACTAAATACTGACGATTTCTGTACTGATTTCCAACAAGCTCACTGTCTAATTGCGTTCACAATCATCCCTCAAATAATTTCCAAAGTGACGAATTGCTTTATGTTTCATGGAAAACCAAAAAAATGCCGTTACCATTGGGTCCAGGAGGTCCAGGTGGTCCCGGGTCGCCTCGAGGGCACTCCACGCATCCGGGCATGGCGCCCATCTCCGCCTTCGAGTCTTCCGCATCCTCACCCGGCTGACCGTCCGCGCCAGGGTCACCGGCATCGCCGGGTTCACTGCAAATAAAAAATAAATAAATAAATAAATAAATTAATATATAAATCTATAAACGATACCTAATTAATGCATGTACTAATTTTTTGAAAATTTAGGTTAAATAGTTACAGGAAAAGCATCGTTTTGGCTTTGAGAAAATAATAACTTTTTTACATGTATATACAAGTTTTATTAGTTCTATTAGTAGTGCTGCGCAAACAAATGACAAGAAATATAAGTTTCTATTTCCAGAACCTATGGTTCTGAAGTAGTATGGTCATGTATTAATTTTCGAACGCATACATACATACAACGCTGGAAACATATAGTTTCTATCTATATTGAAAACCGAATGATTAACGATTAACGATTAACGATTAATGATTAACGATTAATGATCTAGTGAGATCTTAGGATCTTACCCAGGATCACCAGGAGGTCCGGGTGGGCCAGGTGGACAGGAAGAGCCTGAATCACACTCTGAAAAAGAAAAAAATTAAATTACACAATCAATCTGAAAGAAACAAATAAAAATCGAAATAAGAAAAATCCCAGAACGAAAGCCTGCGCAGGCTGTCAAAAGCATCTCATTGATGGGTTACCTTATAACTAAGTGCATTTGTATTCTTCCGTTCAATTAGAAATCAACCAAGAAGCGGAGTTTTAGTTCAAACCAATGGTCAGCAAAGGTAAGTGTTGAGATTTCGGCCTTAATGTACCGGGCATCTTGCAAGTTTAAACCACTAGGTTGTGTTGAGTGTCTCACTCTTCTCGTCTCCTATCATAAACTCTTGATCATATGCACCGTTGAAGCTTCACAAAAATCAAGTGAGAAAAGGTCAATAATGTCCTTGGCGACTTACGACACATGCCGTTCCCGCCACCACCTCCACCTCCGCCGCCACCATTTCCACCTCCATTAAATCCGTTTCCACCTCCCCCATTTCCTCCACCGCCACCACCGTTCCCGCCTCCGCCTCCGTTTCCACCCCCTCCATTACCCCCACCATTGCCCCCGCCCCCTCCGTTTCCTCCGCCCCCATTTCCACCTCCACCGCCTCCGTAGCCCCCTCCTCCGCCACCCCCATTTCCTCCACCTCCACCTCCACCATAGGCCTGACGAATCGCTCTGGCTTCCGGATTGGAGTTGAGTTCAACCAGATCCTTCCAGGCGACATCCGCAATTTCCTAAAACAAGACAACGACAATAACTTTGTTAAGGTGGTGGTATCCTTTTGTGCAGTGCTTTTGCGGTTATTTTTTAAACGCTATAACCTCCGTGAGCTTTATACATCGTTTTAAAGCTTATAATTAGGACATTCACATGAGCTTACGAAACTAGCAAAATTAGCAAAAAACGTTTCTGACATAACGGCTAAATATAGACCAAGTATCTTTGAACATCGATTTCTCAAAACTGCTGAACCAGCCTTTTTGTCTTTTGTCTTGTCTTTGTCCAACCTTGTCTTTTTGTGCTGTCATACAGAGGACATATGGGCCGAGTGACCATTTTTTGGGTTTCGCTCAGTGTCATTTAACGGTTGAGAAAATTCGCAAAATGCAAGGAGACACTAAATTTGCAAACTTTGCACTAAATTTTCTCAAAACTGGAAACGTTTTAGCCAAAACCAAGAAAACCGTCCCTCCTCAATAGTGCGAATTTCCACTCTGCCAAACTTCTCTGGAATCCGTTGAGTAAACTTGTTGACATAAATCAATGTTTAAAAAACAAAATAACCGCAGTTTTGCCAAAATGGTTTTTCGGCCAAATCTCAAACATAAAGAAACAAACTTCAGCTAATAGCCATTGATAAAATGTGCAATTAAACTATCTATCGATTGGGTATAAATGGTCCAAAATTGTTCATAAAATTTGGCAGTAATTTTGGAAAAACTGATTTCCTCGAAAATGACAATAAAAATGAAAAAAACTGACCCTCGAACTTGATTTTTGCTTATAGCACGGAAATAGCTCGAAGATGGTAAAAGCAAAAATGTTCATTTTCTTGTCCTCTTTCCAGCCATCACAACCAATCTGGTGCAATCTATTTACTGGGAGTCTAAGGCTAAAAGACAAACTCTCTTATCTTTTGGCCTGAAAATTCGGGACTGGTCTCAGAATGTTAAAGAGCACGGAAATAGGTTATTTCGTAAGTTTTAGCCATTTACGCAAAGGATTAAAGCGGTATGAGTCAAAAATACCCAAAAGGAAACCCTCTCTAAAATGTAAAATGAACTCAAGACAACCGTTCCAGATAATGGAGGCGCCCCTTGAAAAGCAATAAACCAGGTTGCGGTTTTATGATATTTAATCTTTGCAAAACTGGACAGAAAATTGCAAACCTTGAAGGATTCCATTCTTGAGTCTAGATCAGCCCAGATTGAGGAGATCTCGTTGAAGAGCATTGGAACGAAAACGACGGAGGCGAAAAGGGTGACCGCGGAACAGGCGACGGCCAGGAAGGCCAGAAAACGAACACCACCACTATCCATGGTTTCGTCTCAACTGATATGAATTTTTACCAGAGAAAGCTGAATTAGAAAAGTAGAAGGGAAAACTGATGCTGAAATTGCAAAAAGGAGCTGCTTAAATACTCAATTTCTGGGGTGACGCGATCCTGTCAAAATTCAGGATTATGGGTCAATTTCCTGGCAGGGATGTCTTTAATGAGTTGAATTAATTTCAGTAAAATTAGTGTCCTTTTTGCACAAAATAAAGCCTTCTCCAAAAACTGTTGTAATTCACCCTCGATTTTCTTCAATTAAAACTAGACCATCCCCCAGCAATATATCAAGTTTTTCAGATGTTTTTAAATTTTCTCGAACAGAACTTTAAACAAAATGTTTTCCGGCACTTCTTTAATCAGGATTCCTTTCACTGAAAAATTGCCGTTTTGATAAGAGGTTGTAAATTTGTAGTTTCTCAAATTTATGAAAAAACGTTGTAGGGTGTCTGAATTACAAAAAACATTAAAGAAACCGTAACACTAACTGTGTCGTAATCTGTTTTAATCGAAAAAGTAGATCAATTTGATGCGCTTTTGTCATCTTCGTTTACGGTGCAAAGTTGTAATTTCGGATTAAAAAAATTATAATTTCCAATATGTGGCAGAAATTCCGAATTCGTGAAGTATTAAGTTTATGTTTGTTTAGTGTAATTTTATACCACAATAAGAACCGCTGAGTTTCTACTGATTTAGCATATGTTACTTGTTTAGTTTCTATTATGATTGGAGCGAAAATGTAATTTTAGAGGTTGCTGAAGAAATTTCTGAATCTTTAATCTCTGAAGATTTCTGGGGTTGTAGACAACAAACATTACATTACTTCCATACAGGACGGAATAAATTATATACAAACTTTCTAAACCAATATACCTATATGTAATGGTACTAAAAGGTTTACCCTTGAACATGTATTCGTCCGATCACAGGATTTCGGGGGCCGGTGCTCATCGCCGGATTCTCTCACCCGTTTAGCCAGGAGTGTCACCTCAAATAATGACTACATCAGTAAAAGGGCTGACGGCAGGCTTTTCAACACAGACTTCTGTTGCCTTCCCACCGTGGTGGTATCCAGTTAAGAATAAATCTTTGTTAGCTTTGAATCTCGGGAGATCGAACCACTGGGCCTAAGATTCGAAATTTTAACCAGGCTTTGCTTGGTTTTTACAATTTGCCTCAACCTTGTGCTACGCTAAATCTAAGTTAAGAGTTACATGTCGAGCACGTCTAGGTCTAGGGTATTAAAAATAGGATATAGTGCATAAATCCTTGAACGATAAATAAATCGAGCCTAAGACTGAATTCCAGTGCAGTGAGTAGAGGGGATTACCTAAATTTAATCAGAATTGTTTAATGCAAAAAAGGATCAATAACTTAATCCTGTTGATTTAATTCCATTTCGGATTAAAAAGACAGTGAGTTGATTTTTTAATCAAACAACAATGAAGTTCTATAAACAGGAAATGTTACTGAAATTATTTTAACAACAGAGGAAAATGTAAAGTAATACATAGTGGTTTTATGGTAGGCACACTATTAAGAGAGTTTAATCGGCAACTATATCAACTGATATGAAGACACTGCAACTACTTGTTACTTTTCATTATATCAGTAGTACAAAACTCCTAGCAATACATTAATTATACTTTATCAGGATCTAACAAGGCAGCTCATTCTAACAATTTTAACAACAGAGGAAAATGTAAAGTAATACACAGCATCTTCGGAAATACAGAAATACAGAAAATGTACTGTAATACTGTGACATATCGCACATACTGCCAAAACCCGGCCTCAACATAATCCCAAACAATAACACAAAAATGGGTTACAATACAAAAAGTTTAGATAAAATCAAAGGTAAGTGAATGGACGAAGATCGGCAGATTATAATCGACGGATTTTCTTGGGGGAAGGATTGAGTTCAGCATCGCTTTCTAATCCAGACTTCCTGATCCGTCGCAATGGCGCCTGGCCGGTCCAAATCCAGATGAATTCCGAAAACTGCTGACCCATCTTTACATTTCAGACCCATCAAATCTTTCATGGCATGATTCCTGAAAAACAAAAAGTGGAATTCAGAATACAGGAAATCTCTGCCCTCTTGTCAGGGTATAAGGTGCCGGTGCTCATCCGGATACTCAACCCTTGAGCCAGAGCAGGGTTTTTTGCGTCCAGATGTGCGTCTGGACGCAAAGTTTCTTATCCGGACGCAATGAAATTTTAACGGGACGCAAGCTAGACGCAACATTATTTCGGGAGAAAATTAACTTTTGTAAGAGTAAAAACTTTAAATGTTTCCAGTACCAATTTTTCCTTTTTTCCAAAAATTTCTTCGGGTCCTGGGGGCTCTACCCCCAAACCCCCGGTGTTTCCCACTTTGTCATGGAATGCCAAGATGCAAGGTCATGCCTCAATGTTACTCAATGTTATTTGTTAAGTTGTTGTCCACCTGCATCCATATCAGATCTTTTCGAACTCATAAATTTCACTTCAATAAATATATAGATCTTACTTGATGCATAATCGTGAACATTATATTGTTCTCATTCAACATGTCAGACAGGATCAAGATTGTAGTAAAGTAAAACCCCGAAAATAACAAATTTGTAACTGTAGCAGGAGCAGAATATCCAAATTTTTTGATTCTTCTAAAAAACGTTTTTCGCAAAAAATACACAAATTTCAATTTGAATTATATAATGCAAGGCTACCATTTTTGTAAAATTTTCGAATACAAAAGGCCTATGTACCTGCATTTCACGATGAATTTATTGTAAACTACTAACTAGCGTTAATAGTAAAATGGGGAATCCTTTCAAGAAGCAGTAATTCTCATGGTTTTGAAAATGGAATTTATATGATATTTACTACCTTTCTTCTTAGTGATATTAATTTAATAACCATTTCATTAATTTTTAATACCGTAATTAGTTTATCTATAACATTGAACATCGGAATTATGTACATATGCCAATAAAATCGAAAATTACTCACGAAATGCGTTAAATGCTACAGACGCTAAACTAATCTTTTTAAACATTTCCATTACGAATTTAATCAATAATTGCAAAAAATCTCCAACTTCTGGGGGGCTCCGCCTCCCAGACCCTCCGCTGCTCACTTCCAATGCTGTTTTCAGGGATCAGTAGTTCTCAGAGTTTTCGAAACTGAATGTATGTTTGATATTTACTACCTTTTTCTCAGTGCTATTCCTCAACATTTCATTAATTTTTAATACTTTAATTAGTTTAAGTATATTATAACATTGAAATATCGGAATGTGTGTCAATAATATTGAAAATTACTCAAGGTTTTGCGTTAGATGCAACAAGACACAGGTGCCAAATAAAATCCTTTTAAACATTTCCATTACGGATTATTCTGGAATTGCAAAAAATTCTTCAACTTCTGGGGGGCTCTGTCCCCCAGACCCCCCGCCGTGTACATTGGCCGCATCTCTATTCTATAGGCACCCTTGTAATCGTGCATTTTAAGCAGCATCAACTTTCTAAATGTGTAAATAGTGTTACACTTTAGGAATTATCAAAATTTTTAAAAATAAAACAATTTTTTTGCACAGAAAACACGATAAAACAAAAATTCTACCTGGACGCAAAATTTCTTAACCGGACGCAACTTAAACTTAGCGGGACGCAAGGTTGACGCACCTCCGAAAACCAAAAAAACCCTGAGCCAGAGTATCACTACGAATGATGACTGCGACCGTGAAACTGGGGGACTCAGATCTTCGCAGATACGCCCAAACCGTTTCTGGCTTTTACTAAATAAATGTTTTTGGGTCACTCATACAATCAAGCCATACAATATATGCCAAATCTACCCATTCAGCGTTTTAGTTGCATAGCTCACGATAAAGCATAAGCCAAAACTTTGCTTTCGAACATAAACATAAACACTACTTTCGAAGAGTTTTCAGGGGTTCTCTGTTGGGATCTCGGACAGCCGTATCTGGATCTACTGTTGTTATAATACACCTAAAACATTATTGCAAATAATTCTGTAATTAAACACTAATGGCAGTCAATTTTTATATGTCAAAACTTAATTAGCTGGCAAATTTTGGATGGGACAAACGTGCATACTGCATGATGCCAATAAATGCTGAATGATCAAAAAAGCTGTAATGCAAGCATTTAATGGAATTTTAAGTCCATGTCCAAGCAACAGAGTGTCAGAAAGAAATATGCAGCTTACATCAAAAATACTATGAACAATTTTCAATATCTAATGCAATATATACCTATACCTGGTGCAGGGCTTAATATTGGTAAACTGGGCATTCCCGATTTTAATCTGATACCAATTATCCTGAAAACATTCATCAAAAATACTAAATCATGTTTGTCACTAGCTTAGGTAGAAAACATGCATCGATTTAAACAACAATTCAACAACAAAAATATAAGATTACACTGGCTTATTTGTACTGAGGGGGAGGGGGTGTAGGTGTCTGTCCACCCTTACTGGGCATCCTCTGGGCCGTGCGGTGGTTTTTCACCGGTGCCTGACTATGTATTCCTGCACTCTGAAAAAGACAGGAATTTTTGTAGTTTTCTACAAAAGTGCTCCTGTGCGGTCAGTAACTGGCAGAGCTTCCTGTATTTTTCACAGAAGTAACATTTATATATTTTACCGGTCTCTCGAATATTAAAAATTACAGGAGATTCTTGCAGAAAATACTAAGGAAACATGTAACAGAAATTTCCTGTAGAAAATAATAAAGAAACCGTTTTGTCCGACTTTGTTTCGACAATCCTAAGAAAGATACCAAACCTGTAGTTTTTACAAGACAAAACCTGTAATTTTCACGGGAGCGACCTGTTAATGGAAAAAGGGGGCAGGAGCGAAGGGGGGTGGCCGCTCCCAAAATATTTTCGGCGTGGAGTGCCCGTTACAAAAAATTACCCACGGGGGCCTTCAATTGCCCATGAAAAGTTGAAATCATTCAAAAAGTCTTCAAAAATTATGTTCACCGTCACCCTTGGATTATCGAATAATAACTTGTTGAGTAAACCTGTAAACCTGTGAAAACTACAGGTTTCATTTGTACCGAATAGTACCTAGTCTAACTTGTAATTTATTCTACCAAGGTATACCCGGTAAATACTACCAAGGGTGACCTGTAGAAATTACAAGACTTAACCTGTATTTTCTGCAAAAACTTTTGTATTTCTCATCTACAAAAGAGATTCCTGTAGTTTCTACTGGAACATTTCTAAGAGTGTGGGAATCTGGTAAAACAAAAAGCAAACTTGACAAAAAGCATAATGGTGGTCAGGAAAAGCTCAAAAGTCCAAAAGTCCGCTCAAAAATTTCCAAAAACTCATTAGATTTATCCCAATCCATTACCTCATCAAAGGGCTGAGGCCCACTGACAATAATATTTGGTCGAAAGGCCCGCATGTCGAATTCATTTTTGGTCAACCGGTTCAATTCGTCCAGCGAAGCTTCCGAGCAGAGCATATACGGCGTAAGGTCGGCATAGGCTGCCTAAAATAAAAAATATTTAACTTTAAAATCTAGCTTTTAAAACGAGGTAAATGAGGACCCAATCATCATCCACAACCACAAGTAGCTATAATTCACAATTGCAAACTCACACTCACTCCATGTTTACGTGCTGATTCTGTACTGCGTCTACTTGTTGAAGGTGGCGGGCGGTTTCAAACTGAAAGCGCTTACGATTCACCAGGTACTCAGTTGTGGGGAAGAGTGGCCAGAGATGCAGATTGCAGAGATAATCCTTCTGCAGGCTAACAGCCATTATTACGGCAGTGAAGCTTGTCACACTCTTAGTTATTATGTACTCTTCTACATAACTACCTTAGCCTTTCTATTCGGCAGCCAATAATCGCCGAAAGCCTTGGGCGCCGAGACAATGCGATCCTGAACCCCCGAGCCCATATAGATGAGTCGAAAGAATCCTTCCGGTTTCCCCAGAAAACTGCTGATCCACTGGGCCACGGCTTCCCCGCAGTCAAATCCTTCCACAAAATGATTTTTATACATTCTGCAAAGCAAAAATGGCAAGTCTGCATATGCACTGCAGCTGACTCAGCCAGCGCATATTAATAGAGCTGAGCATGACAATTTTTATTCACCCATTCTCTCTTATTTTCCAGTGAGCGCCTGCTATCCAATCGGGTTGCCGAAAAGCAATTAGTGAGTAGTTGAGTTAAAGAAGTTTCATGAGTCTTTATCTGTCGACTCCTTTCAATGCAGAGTTGGCTCCGGGTCCAAAATTTCAGACCCGGCCCAGACCCGGACCCATTAGACCGGAACCGGACCCGTCCAGACCCGGATCCGGGTACCCGGATCTAAAAAAGAACCCGTTTGCATTGCAAACCTTCACGGCATTTTTAAATTTCACTGCAACTTTATATACTATAATGTAATAGCCCAGTCGCGAATAAAACCTGTGATAAGCTTTAGGTAAATTTATTTTACGCTTTACGACAATTTTTAAGTGCTAGGGCAAACAAAATTGGGATCTCATTTGGATATTGGTAGCAGTTTATTGTCGTAAATTCAGAGACAGTGTGTGACTGTCCTTCGACTAAGTTACGATTGCTCTGTAGAAAAGAAGGTGAACTAATTTTTGGTGGCTTTGAGCTTGCTTACTAGATTAAGTTTTGCGTGCATTGCAAAATTTTATACTAATCAATTCGAGTTATCATATTTCTACTTCCAATTCTAGTTACAATATTTTGTTACTAGCCTAGCAGCACCATTTTATAAGAAAAACAACGCATCATACTGTTTAACATCCCTAAATGCACCAAAATCCAGTTTTCATCAATATTTTGGACCCGAACCCGGCCCGGCCGCGTATTTAGAAAGTGTACACCGTGGGCGCGCATTGGAAAGTGTACTGCGTGTACCCGCACTGACTTAGAAAATGTACACCGTGGGCGCGCATTGGAAAATGTACTGCGTGTGCGCGCATCGTGTTAGAAAATGTACAGCGTGGGCGCGCACTGAAACACATATGCGCAGATGATGTATATAAGTGCAATTGACACGGCGAATAATTCCCATAATGTTGCATCAATTCGACCCATCATTTGAAGTTGTAGAGTAAGAAATGTTTCTGAACAGAAACTTCGCTAATTTGTTGTAATTTGATTTCTCAAATTTAGAACGTTATTTTGAGAATTTGAAAACGAGCACGAATGAATGAATGAATGAATCTGAGCACGAATCTGGAAACCGTTTTTCGATTCAGTTTTTGGTTAGCTCAGTATAAGCTTACATGCTAAGCTACAACTTTAGCTCATACTGAGCTAGCAAAACTCTGAATCGAAAAACGGTCTTCAGATTCGTGCTCAGCGCCCCTGAAAACCCCCTATGCAAGTTTTCAGCAAAATTTGTTTCAAAAAATGTTTTGGTTCTCCTTGGTCCCCTTACCAAACAAAAATTTAAAATTTTTAAATTTTTGAATTCATAAGCCTCCAGAATACACCCATACCAAATTTCAAAATTATTGGTCAAAAAATCAAAAGTTATGGCTAGCAGGGTGGTGCAAGTGCAAGAGACCCGTTCTTAAAATTGAAAATTGTATAGCTAGGACAATAAACAATAAGCATGTGCACGAATATAGAATCATTCGCGAAAAATTAGAAGCCAGCAGACTTTCTACGAATATTCGAATCGTTTTCATGAATAGTTTACGAATAATTAGATAAACGAATATTCGAATTATTTGTTCGTTTTTAGGATTGCTTAATATTCTGAAGGAAATAGGTATTTGTTGCTAGACTCCGAATTAAAGATGACTTAAAAACATATAAAATTAAAATCTAAAAAATAAAATATGATGACTTGCTACCAGGGGTTTTTTTGGTTTTCGGATTTGCGTCAACCTTGCGTCCCGCTAAATTTAAGTTGCGTCCCGTTAAGAAATTTTGCGTCCAGGCAGAAATCTTGTTTTAGCGTGTTTTTTAGTGCAAAAATTGTTTTATTTATAAAAATTTCGATAATTTCTTTAGTGCAAAGCTATTTATTTTAGACTATTTAGAAAGCTGATGCTGCTTAACGGTAATGCACGATTGCAGGATTATCTACCTAGAATATAGATGCGTCCAACATACACGGTGAGGGGTCTCGAGGGCGGAGCCCCCCAGAAGTTGAAGAATTTTTTTTGAAATTACAGAATAATCCGTAATGGAAATGTTTAAAAAGATTTTATTTGGCGTCTGTTGCAGAACTTAGTAATTTTATATATATATATATATATATATATATATATATATATATATATATATATATATACATATATATATATATATATATATATAATTGACACACATTATTCCGATATTTCAATGTTAGTTAAACTAATTAAAGTATTAAAAATTTATGAAATATTTAGGAATATCATTGAGAAGAAAGGTAGCAAACATTAAAACATACATTCGGTTTCGCAAACTTTGACAACTGGTGATCCTTAATAGCAGGATTATTGCAAATGAGCACCGGGGGATCTGGGGGGCGGAGCCCCCCAGAAGTTGGAGATTTTTCGAAATTACGGATTAAATCCATTGTGGAAATGTTTAAAAAGATTATTTGGCAACTGTTACATCTATTCTAACTAAAGCTCCTAACGCTAATGCATTTTTTGTGTTAATTGCATGTGTGAATTCTTGAATTTTGAATAAACTCAGTATAAAGTCAATAGAGAAGCGTGTATGCCCCAGGGATGGAAACTGGGTCATGGGTCATTGGGTCATGGGTCGTTTGGGTCGCCATTTTTGCTTGGGTCACTGGGTCTTGGGTCACTAATTTTGTGAAACCGTTGGGTCAATATGGGTCTGGGTCAAGCTTCCTGTGGGTCACTTTGGGTCTGGGTCAGCAAATTGTAGTGGGTCATTTTGGGTCTGGGTCATAGGGTCTTGCCAATCTTTAAAGTAGCTTCCAGTTTCAATTTTTCTGGTGGAAATTTAGCCAATTTTAAAATAAAACCCAGTGTTCCTTAAAACATTTTCGCGCCTTCGGCGCGATCACTAACCATTTTATTGAATTTATTACCCGCTTCGCAGAAATAGTCGAATTAAGTGTGAGTTACCTTGGCCAGCCATTTTATTTCAGCGGGTTCATATAGTAAAAGCCACGTAACATGGTGAACACATTTCTATGGATTTTGAAATATAGAATCATAACAAGAAAAGCTTTGGAATTTCGTTAGGACCCTTAGCTTTTACCAGTGATCTTGAGTGATCAACTTTTTGAATACATGCTACAAACTTTCCACCGGCACAGGGTTCTCATATGTGCAGTGTGTGGAGTGGACCTATAGAGTGTCGCACACTCCTAGTCTGTACTATCACACATTAGTTGACCTCATAAGGGCTTCCAGGCCAGGACGAGCAAAAGTTAATCAAAGGTTAAAAAAAGAATCAGAAGTTATGGCTTTTGGGGAAATCGCGAGAGATCCCTCGTCTCACATTAAATAAAAACCGGGTCCTTGTCTGAGGTTGCAAATCTAATGAATCGAAATTGAAAACCGCCGGTCCATGTTTAACTGATTTTTGTAAAAAACAAACTGTCGATTTAGTTTCACAAAAAGAGTGAAATGTACTTATTCTGGATTCAAAAAATCAAAAGTTAGGGCTGGGGGAAAGCGTAAAAGATCTCTTATTCTTGCCTCTTTTCAAAATTTACGGTGTTTTAAAATTACTGCACAAAAGGACAACCACGTTTAGGTAAAATCAGTCTGGGGCACGTTAATCTATTGGGTCATTTGGGTCTGGGTCACAAAAATTCTTGGGTCAGTTGGGTCTGGGTCACGAAAACGTTTGGGTCATTTGGGTCTGGGTCACCAAATTTTAAAATTTTATGGGTTGCCTTGGGTCTGGGTCAAATTTGTGTTTGGGTCGTGTGGGTCATGGGTCACAAAAAGTGACCCAGTTTCCATCCCTGGTATGCCCCAGGCAGCGTTATTCAACTGCAAAACAGTGAAGCATTTGTAAATACTATTAACGTTAGTTACAATAAATGGATAGTGAATTGCTCGTACATAGGTCTTTTGTATTTGAAAATTTCAGAAAAATGGTAATCTTGCATTTTTTTAAGTTGCCATTTGTGTATTTTTTTGCGAAAAACGTTTTTTTAGAAGAACCAAAAAATTTGGATATTCTGCTTCTGCTACAGTTACAAATTTTGTTAATTTCGGGGTTTTACTTTAGTACTAATCTTGATCCTGCCTGACCTGTTGAATGAGAACAATATAAATGTATATAAATGCACCTAGTAATCTCTATGTATTTATTGACGTGAAATTCATGAGTTCGAAAAAATCTGATATATATATATATATGGATGCAGGTGGACAACAACTTAACAAATAACATTGAGTAACATTGAGACATGACCTTGCACCTTGGCATTCCATGACAAAGTGGGAAACATCGGGGGTCTGGGGGCGGAGCCCCCAGGACCCGAAGAAATTTTTGGAAAAAACGGAAAAATTGGTACTGGAAACATTTAAAGTTTTTACTCTTACAAAAGTGAATTTTCTCCCGAAATAATGTTGCGTCTAGCTTGCGTCCCGCTAAAATTTCATTGCGTCCAGATAAGAAACTTTGCGTCCAGACGCACATCTGGACGCAAAAAAAACCCTGCTTGCTACATTACTTAATTTTGTAAAACCGTTATTTCAATCGTAGCCACAGCTATATTTAGTTAAGTAATAAATTATGCACAGAAAGCCATGAAAATGTGTAGTTTTATTGCCAAGATACATGCTGATATCGCTAAGAGTACAGAAAGCTCAGAATTTTGAATTTGCCTTGCCGAAAACTAGAAAATAAACTTCGTGAAAACTTTGTCTGGTTGCAAAATCTTCAAAATTCTCAAAATAACATTCTAAATTTGAGAAATCAGATTACAACAAATTAGCGAACTTTCTGTTCAGAAATATTTCTTACTCTACAACTTCAAATTTTCTATTTGGATACTATTAGCAACATTTGTGATGGGTCGAATTGATGCAACATTATGGGAATTATTCGCCGTGTCAATTGCACTTATATACATCATCTGCGCATATGTGTTTCAGTGCGCGCCCACGCTGTACATTTTCTAACACGATGCGCGCACACGCAGTACATTTTCCAATGCGCGCCCACGGTGTACATTTTCTAAGTCAGTGCGCGTACACGCAGTACACTTTCCAATGCGCGCCCACGGTGTACACTTTCTAAATACGCGGCCCGGCCCGCGGGTACCCGGACCCGGCGCCAACTCTGTTTCAATGTATATAACCACAGCAACATGTGTTAAACATAGGAAAAATGAAAGTTAACCCGAAGAACACCCACAAGGACCAGATCAGTCGAACCGAATCTTTCTAAATATTATCGAAATCTCTCACTTTGCCTTAAGTATCCGTCCACAGCGCTGAACTCCGCCTAAATCAACCGTGATCTTGGTGATACTGAAGTCGGAGCCGTAGGGTCCCTTAATGGTCAGAACGCCGTTGTGAACAGAGGGTTCCAAGAGCAGTATCTTAGGATATTGACGGGCGGAACCCATAGACCAGACGTCTCCCTTACTTCTCCAGACTAGCATAATTCGTCTGAAAGAATAGAGATGGTAAAATCTGAAGCATAGAGTCTAAGCTTAGCATAACCGATTCAAGAGGTAATTCCTTTTGAAGACATCAACTTTGAACAATTACTAGTAATTCAATGGTTGCAGTTAGGAATTCATTTTTACATCTAAATGTTGTAAAGTATGTGATATTACTCTGTGCTTTTTGAAAGAATATACATTTTCTCGATTTTTGAACTTGAAAAGAGACCAGATCTAATGAATGTTTTAAAGCTTATAATAAGTATGTACCTACACTTCATCAATATATAAAACTAGCCAAACAGCTCACTTTTCTGACATACCAGCTACAAATGCATACCGTCGGTCTTTAAACATCAATTTCCCAAAATTGCGAGAGGAATTTCTGTTTGCTGGCTTACCTATTTTTACTGGGGATGGGGATTTGAACTTGAGGTTACATTCAAACAGGCCCCCCGGGTCCAGAGGCCTTACGACCCATGACTCTGAAAATTGCCAAATTTTTACCATTTTCCCCTTAAATGTTCAAAAAAATGTAAGCTTAAAAAGTTTTCCCAGTTTTAGCTTAAAAACACTTAATTTCAGCTAGTTTTAGCTTACTTTTCTCGATTTTGAATCATATAATGATATATGATATATGGCTTTCTGACGACTATGCACCTCCCTCTAGAGTTGTGCCGTTAAAAAATTTCCCGGGCCGGGCCCGGGCCCGGGCCCGCTGAACCAACCGGGCCGGGCTGGCCCGGCCCGGCCCCGGCCCGGGCCCGGAGGCCCGATTCAAGCCCCGGTAGGCCCGGCGGGCCCGGCGGCCCGGTGTAGGCCCGGTCGGCCCGGTGAAGGCCCGGTATACAAAAAACAGTGCCAAACAATAGTTAGTGCTATTTATTACAACTTGGACAACTCCTGGGAGCTTAAATTTGACTGTCTAGTGAATGCATTTCGGAAAAATTTTAAAATATGCACAACACAAATTTGACCGGGCCTGGCCTTGCCTCCAAGGCCCGGTAGGCCCGGCTCGGGCCGGGCCTTCGCGGCTGACCGGGCCCGGGCCCGGGCCGGGCCTGCCGCTCCAAATACCGGGCCCGGGCCGGCCCGGTGCAGGCCCGGCCCGGAGCCCGAGGCCCGATTCAAGGCCCGGGCACAACTCTACCTCCCTCCACCTATGTGGTTGGGGATCATTCAAGATCAAGACCCCCTATTACTCCCCGTCCTAAAAGTAAGCCAGTTTTCCTGCGATAGAGAGACCACGTGTATCGAAGGATTTTTTGTTTTAACTGGATGGTGATCGATGTTCCAAAATTTGGCCAAATGAACGGTAAACATGAAATATCGACTGACATGATGTTTTAGTGCAAATCAAGAAAAATGTCCCTTCGCAGTAGTGTGAATTCGCACTCTGTCCAAACAGCATATTCGCTGGCATGTTTTTGAGAAATCGATGTTCAAAACAAAATAATCGCAGTTTGGCCATCCTCCTCCGCCAATTTCCTTTCAAAGCGTATTCAAAATGCCTCAAAGTTCACATGGGAAACAGCCTTCCCCTAGAATCTGATTCTGTGCGATATGCCCGCAAATAATCAAAATTCAGAAAAGTCAGAAATACAAAATAGTACCGTTATTACCGTCACCTGTCTAACAGCTCGCCTGCCTCAAGTCCAAGGGTTGTCGCCTGGGCCGAGGGAACGGAAATACCCTTACAGGATTTGATAGGGTAAACATAGAGTTTAGTGACATGACCTACAAAAATCCATTGTCGGAGTTGCCACCATTTAACAGCGCGATAGGCAGCGTAGCAGCCTAGGCCTAGACCGCCCACGCCTAGGGCTACTGCTACGCCCTTAGAATAGGCGGAGTCCTGCATTGGCTTGTAGCTAGTCGAAAATTTTGCAGAATTATCTGAAATAGCAAAATTTCCTATTTCACTGAAATTGATTAAAATGGGCGGATTAACTGGATAACTTCCAAATCGGGGCACATGTACAAGCGAAAAATGTTTTTTAATAACCCGGCTAAAAACTTGACAACAAGTGTCCTGCCATGGTATGCGCAACTAAACACAAGAACTGAAAATTTTAGATTTAAACAGTCGCCAAAATTTCAGTCAGATTGAACGTCACGACCAACAAACTTTTAATTGCTCCTAATTTTAATGCTGATTATCTGCATCTGCATCTGCAATAGCAATATATAGTTATTCTTCCGCAAAGTTCCGGAATGATCTAAGTTAATCCCTATTACCAAGTTAAAGAAATGAAAGTTGTACACCACCAGGCACCCGAAAAAATCGGGCACCTGGCGGGGTTCGAACCCGCGTCTTCTGCAAAAGTACATAATGATAAGAGTATGACAGCAGGCACACTCCCTGCTATCAGCAGAAAACCATGCTCTGCACGCTAACGCTCTACCCCCCCCCACAAATCGGTACCCAGTGACCTCCCCACAAATCAGACCCCAGTCAGCTACCCCCCCCCACAAATCAGACCCTAGTGGATTTGACCCCCCCCCCCCACAAATCGGACCCCTGTGAAATGACCCCCCCCCCACAAATTGGACCCCAGTGAAATGACCCCCCCCCCCCACACACACACAATCAGACCCTAGTGAAATCCACTAGGTTCTGATTTGTGGGGGGGGGGTCACTGGGTACCGGCTTATGGGGGGAGGGGGGAGGGCGTTAGCGTGCAGAGCATGGTTTTCTGCTGATAACAGGGAGTGTGCCTGCTGCCATACTCTTATCATTATATACTCTTGCTATTACATACAAAAAGAGTCTGGAAAACTGAGAAATGAAAAACTGGAAAATAATAACACACTTTGTCTTATCAAGACAAAGTTTGGGACAATTAATAAACAGGCCGAGTCAACCAGTGTGAAAAGGGTGCTGCTGGAATCGTAAGTTAACTGCAGCTTACAAGCCCCTGACCCCTGTGAAAATATTCGAAACGGTCAAAAGGCTGTAAAGTCAAATGAGACGGTTGTGTTTAATGGACTAATTAAAAAATGCATCAAACATTAGAAATCTCTGAACGCACTATGCATATATACGTAAGAGCCACTGCATGCCTGTTATTTATTAATGTTCCAGAAATCTTGTTCTCTAAATTCGTTTTTATATGTAGGTACATTAAACTGATTTTGTTCTTCGAAAGCTGCAAACTAAGCAGGATACACATAATGTAGGCATGGATTATATTTCTCTATTATTGTAACTGCAGGGTCGTCCAAAATAATTCTCTACAGATAATATATAGAACGAAGTTAGCAAAGTTACAGGGATATTTAGTGAGGGAACAAACATAGGGGAAATACAATAATTAAGAACTTAGCTGAGCTAAAACATAAAAAATGAAAGGAAAGATGTTACTATAAAGATTATTCTGACATGGATTAAAAATGTTGGAGATGGGATAAGCGTATATAAATTAAAACACTAGCTATATAATGTTTATATTTTATATCTTCAGATCCGGGTACCTGAGTGCCGTTCCGCGTCTTTTAGCAATCTTTAGACCAGCGGGTCCGGTCTGGCTCCAAATAATGAACACTTAAAAATGTGAGAAAATAAATGGGACGATTAATTTGCTACAGATCTATACTAGCAGTAGCAGGTAGTGTTTGAGGCCGGCCGGGGTCTCACCCTTCAACCGGCCGGCCGGTGGCCGGTGAGCCCGTTGGCAGGCCGGCAGGCTACCGGCTTGGAGCTGTTTGCAGTGCAGCTATTAACTGCAAACACATTTTCGGACGCTATATCAGAAAAATGTGGGTGTATGTGTACACTGACTGCACAAACCATACAAAAACCAGCCTTATTTTACTGTTTTTGTGCAAATGTGCAGCTCTAGCTTCCAAACCATGAACCTCCTTGATGCATATCCAGTTTTTGTCCTATGTAGTACTGACAGCGCTGGAGCAGGAAGATGATGAAGAAGAAATGAGTAGAGCATGAAACCAAATACGAGGCCAAGCGTAGATATTTTCAAATCGTCGAGAGCCCAAGAGTATTTTGGTTCTTGTCGTCAAATAAAACTTTAATGCTGTGAATGAAACACGTGTTCTATTTGGTGTTCAAGCTACAGTGACAAAAGTTAACAACAGCTTGGCGTGGTGTAGTTCGGGCGTTCGGGCCTCAAACACTACTAGCAGGTGAGTTGAACAATACTTTGGTAGAAATCACACACAGACGGGGAATTTTAATTGTCGATCAGTTTGTAATTTGTTTTCTAAGTTAAGTTGCAATCTAAGTTTTTGCGGGTCTTGTTTCGATTACCCCCACCGCTCAAAATCCTTAAACCTTGACCGACTGAGCTAAAATTTGGTATGGGTATGTTTTCGAACGCGCTGACTTCAAATTTCGCGAAATTAGGTCGATTCTGAAGGGGGACCACGGAAAACCGAAATAATTTTTGTCTTCGATTCTGACGAAAAGTTGTACGTAGGGGTTTACGGGTCCGCAGAACACGAATCTGAAGTCCGTTTTTCGGATTTTTTAGCAAATTTTAACCCATTCGGTCAAACCAAAATTTAGCTCATTCGGTCAAGTTTTAAGGATTTTGAGCGGTTGGGGATAATCAAGACAAGACCCGTTTTCCTAATTTACTAGACTTCCAAATCATTTAATGGCACCAAAGCAAAATAAAACAAAAATAATCTGATTGGCACAAAATACAGAGGCAACATAATGATAGAAGTCCATGAAAATATCTGAGCTTTCGCTTGAGCAAAGCACTGCAGCGAAAGCATAATTCCTTTTCGGACTTCAGTAGTACACAAAAAAGCAAAAAAATAGCGAAATATAAGAGCTACGGGCAAGGAGAAGAGCAGAGTAGAAAGTAAAACAAATTTGACAGAATTATTTGTATTGTATTAGAAATATTCGAAATTGGGACACTTTATGAAATTTCTGACGATTTCAACTTAAATCCCCCTGCACCGTACCCGTATATACTATGGCTACATTGTATCAAGAAGGCACTATTACGTTTAACGACCCGTTCAATGCTATATACATATGAAATGTATGATTATAACAGCAGAATAGAATGTAAATTCGAAAAGTAAAGTTCACAATAACTATATATACACGATTATGTAATACTGTAACGAACAACACTAGCGTAGCCAGAAAAAAATTTCGGGGGGGGGGGAAATGCTAACATTTTGCGGGGGGAGTCTGGACTCAGGGGGGCCGGGCCCCCCATGAGCTGAAAAATTTTTCTGTCTTATGGGCTTCGTGGAATTTCTAGAGAGCATTCTTCGAAATAAAAAAATACTTAACGTCCCAGCACGTGTTCATGCACACAAATGATACGGACGATGGTCAAAACACACCAAATATAGTATATGGAACTAATTTTGGGGTGCGAAACACTTATTATGGTGGTGCGATATACGTACTGATATCGCGCCGAAGGAGCTTTTTTGAAAAATGGGCGTGTTACACATGGCAGGAAAAAATTTCCTGGGGGTCCACAATATCGGGGGGGGGGGGAATTCCCCCCCCTGGCTACGCGCCTGGTAATGAATCATCTGCCTCTCATGGAATTTTGGTAGCATCTTTAACGAAACGACGAAAACGCTAAGTCCGATTTATACTTTTCCGTTTGGTCAACTGCCTGTTTGGGCGTTTATCCTACTCAATTCAAACGAATTCCTCCGTTTGTCCGTAAAAAAGTTAACCAGTGTTGAACATTTTCTTTCACTCAAACGCCAAAGGGTGTGCACAATGATGGCTTTAAAATCTGAAATGACAAAAATCACTGGCGACCGTGGAAAACCACATATTTTCCTGTGATTTCTACAAAGCTAACGCTTCTTTGGAGTCTCTGTAGGAAACAAAAACAACCATAAAAAAGACTCAAAGAACACCAACAAAAAGGAGTCCAAAAACGTTAGTAGAAACCAAACTGTTCTCTAAAATGGACGAAGATTTAGTCAGTTTCTTAGTCAATTTCTTGGGGGACGGGGGAGTCTAATAAGTTCAGCATCGTTTTCTGATCCAAACTTCCTGATCCGTCACAATGGAGCCAGGCTGATCCAGCACCAAATTGATCCCAAAAACGCCCTTTCCGGCCTGATCTTTACAGTTCATTCCAACCAGGTCTTTCATGGCATGATTTCTGCAAAGAATAATAAATGTGATCATCGACAAAAATTGATTAAAATTTTATGCAAAATATTTAAACATGAATAAAAATGCTCCACTAACCTATTAAAAATGAAGAGTCGATAAAAAGTGACTGCTCTCTGCTATCAGAGCAAAAGCTATTTGCTGCAAGCCATCGTCTAACTCTGACCACAGACTGTAGCCCATCAAACAAATTCGCCTGCTATGCATACAGGGTGAAGCTCAAAAATATCCAGCCAGCACAATATTTTAAGGGTTCTTTGGGGGGGGGTGGGATCCGATGGGGATGGGATCGCGATAGGGGAAAGCAAATTTCGGATTTTCGGAAAATTTCCCTTTTTTTGTCAAAAACTGAAATTTGTCAGAATAAGAATCGTGAATTTTAGCTAAAAATAACGGGCAGATTCAAGGAAAATTACCAGACAACGGACGTAAACTGTTACATATTAGTCAACTTTTCGCTAAAATTTTGGGTTCCCTTCGGGATCAATGAAAAATGGGACTTACAAGTCTTCGGCTATTCCGCAACTCTTCTTACACTTATTTGGTGCTGCCAAGAGTACATAAATAATTTAAAAGAGCATGACAACCGTCACACTCTATGCAGTGAAGGCCAAACCTATGCTATGCGCGCCATCGGCTTAACCCCCACCCACAAATTGACCCTTCTCACACCGCTCCTATATGAGTTTATAGTCCCAACCGGGAGTCGCTCACTGTATTATATAATTACACGTTGAAATCAACAGGTGCCCACTTTGGGGGTGGGGTCCTAAGCTTGTACGTTTAACATATGGACGTACAAAATATACTAAGGGTGTGAGCGACCCCCATTATTGGAACTATGTAGCCATAAACACTAGCGTAGCCAGAAAAAAAATTCGGGGGGGGGAATGCCAAAGTTTTTGGGGGGTCTGGGGGGCGGAGCCTTTCAGTGGCCGAGAAATTTTTTATTTCGTAACCTTCGTGGAATGTTTGAGCATTCTTTGAAATTACAATAATATTTAAGGCGCAGTGCGTGCACATGCTCCCAAATGATGCAGAAGGTGGTCAAAGTACACAAAATAGGGTAATTGGTACAAATTTTTTAGTGTGAAACACGTTTTATAATGGTATAATACACTTAATTCGCGCCGAAGGCGAGAAAATTTTTTGATAAATGGGCGTTTTACACATGGCAGGAAAAAATTCCTGGGGGGCAACACAATTTCGGCGAGGGGAATTCCCCCATTCCCCCCTCCCTGGCTACGCGCCTGGCCATATAGAGGGGCGGTGTGGAGAGGTCAATTTGTGGGGAGAGGGGGTCACCCGATAGCGCACATAGCACGGTTTTGGCTTTCATTGTATACAGTGTAACGCTTATGCACTCTTGATGCTTTCCAGTAACCAAGAGTACATAATAGAGTATGACAGTGTCATACTCTATGTATTATAAGCGCGACACATCCTTTGCACGCTAACGGCTTAACCCCCCCCCCCGCAAATTGGACTCTAGTGACCACCCCCCGCCCCTCGCACATTGGCAGAGTCGAAACGGGTGACTGCTCACTCGCTCTATGCTTCTGTGTTAAAGCTCGAAAACACAAGCACTACGTGCGCGAATTTTGTGTCTAGCTTTACAACACAAGCTTAGCGCGCAAATTTCTTTGAAGTGAAGCGTCCAATTTGCGGGAGGGGGTGATCCGTTAGCGTGCAAAGGATGTGTCGCGCTTACAGTGTGACAGCTGTCATACTCTAAAGTATTATGTACAATACTCTTGCAGTGACTAATGTCATACTCTTATCATGCAGTACTCTTGGATGAACATTAAACAACAGTACTTTTCCAGAGTCTTTAGAGGCTCTTTGTGCGGATCTCGGGCAGCCGTATCTGGATCCATTGTTGTCATAACACACCTAAACATCACATAATTGATTAATAAACTGGCCAATAAATGAATGGTCAGATCTCGCCAAGCGATTACAGGAATATAAACTGCTGTTGTTAGATATAAATTTTTAAACACTACTATCTGCAAACATCTCTAAGAAAACTCCCTTAAGAAGGACCCCTCCCCCCCCCCCCCTTAACACTCTCGGTCCATTAGGGTGGGAATATGATATGCAATGTACAAATAAATTGCTCTGACAGCGTTGCATTGTTGCACTGTACTGCTCTGGCAGTCTCTTACTATTACGCAGAAGCCACGCGATAACAGTATATATGTTAAACTGATGATACGTTTGACACACTACGTAATAATTATATTTCACATATGATATGCAGGATAACGGGTGGTCCTCTCCCTCCTAATTGGACACCACGTAGTCATTTCCCCCCAACAAATCAGTAACTGGTTGGATCCGGGGTATGCTTACTCGCTTGCATATTGACGTGTGACGCTGGAAAGTGGTGTATTACAACCTGTTGCTAGACAGACGCCTGTCACATTAAGTTAGAGATCAACTGGTTAATCCGAATAAAGCTGCTGGACTGAATGCAGGCATCTATCTTCGGGAAAAAACAGCCAACCAGAGACGAAATAAAGTCTACAAGCTTATGTACATACGTACCTGGTACAGGGCTTAATGTTGGTGAATTGAACATCACCGATCTTAACTTGGTACCAATTATCCTAAAAAAAGATTATAATTAGTATATAATAATTATGCAAGGAATTTTGGGTAAATGTCAAGCAATGTACTGATTCATTGCAAAAGTTGCCAGGAGGGTATTCTTTAGGGATTTTTCCGGGGGGGAGGGACCTTTTGTTGCAAAAATTAACCAAAAATTTGGCGTAGTTTGTAGGTAAAGCGCAAAAAATTCTCAAAAATGCCTGCAGTTAGGCTAAAAAATAGCAATGTCTATGAAAAAATCTCCGACGAAGCCGGAAAATGTTTGACAATTTGCCAATTTTGGCAAAGATTTGAGCCCCCATAAAATCCTCACCTCATTAAGGGGGAAGCCAAAAATCTCGGTGGGATTTCGGGAGGGGGGGCGCCCGATTCTGGGGGAGGTCAATCTTGCTGCCCCTCCCCTGTAGTAGAAAATACTCTGTGGGGTGCAATCGAGTAAAATCAAAATTAGTGAGAAGACGGTCTAGCAAAGCATCTACAGTTATAACCAAGTAACCAACTCAATCACTGAACCTGAGCATACGAAAAACATCGACATAAACACAACTATGTACGTAGTTCAGTTCATAGTAAAGTTTTCAAGATGTTCGTAAAGCTCAGCAGACATCGCCAAACTATAGCGACGTTGATCGAAATATCTGTATCGCCAGTTTCGAGAATTCGGTGAAGATTGTCTGCAAAGAGACTTCGCAAAAAAACAGCTTTGCCTGAAGACAGACTGCCTGCAAGAACGGCTATTCCTTGCAATTTCATGACAAACATTAGAGTTTAAACAAAGCCTGACTGAAAGCATAATGGTGGTCTGAGAATCCTTACAATTCTGTTCAAAAAAGAGTCTATAAATTTATCCTCTACTGTACGTATTTATTATTGTATTTGCATTTCTTGTATTTCTTTCAGCATTTCCCTCCTCCCCCCTCCCCCGTACAAATTAGATTAATCCCAATCCAATACCTCGTCAAAGGGTTGAGGACCACTGACAACAATATTTGGTCGAAAGGCACGCATGTCGAACTCATTTTTGGTCAACCGGTTCACTTCGTCCAGCGAAGCTTCCGAGCAGAGCATATAGGGCGTCAGATCACCATAGGCTGCCTAAAATACCAAACTATACGTACGTATATAACCATCCCTTACCATACCGTATATAGGTAACGTCTAAACGGCGGTGATGGCCGAGTGGTGACGGCGTTCGACTTTGGATCCGATAGTCCGAGGTTCGAATCCCCGCTGCCACAAGGCTTTCACTAATCTCTTGAGCAAGGAACTGAGGTGGACTGTAGCCAACCTAGCTATCCATCCTTAACTGATCGGTTCATGGGTACCACGAATGTGGGAGGCTAACAGGAGACCGTGTACGGTACCTGCTTTGAGGAGTTGGCCTCTCCTCCACGGTTGCAGTCATCATTCGAGGTGACACTCATTTTGGCTCAAGACTTATGGATCCGGGGATACTAAACCCTGACAAGGGTGACTGGCTTTTTCCTACAGGGGGGGGCAGAGGGGGCCCCCAGAAATTCGTCGTCCCCCCCCCCCAGAATCGCCCCCCCCAGGATTCGGGCCTTGCCCCCCCAGAACTCTAAAGTGCCCGGAAAAATAGGGTTACGAGGATAAATTTTGAAAAAAATTTTCCGGCTTCGCCGGATTTTTACTTATTTTTAATCATTTTTTAGCTATTGTAAGCTTAAATTTAAGTTTAAAATAGTTATATAATTTTTTAGCTCAGCAGCTAAAAATAGCTAGTTTAGGCATTTTTCGGAAAATTTTTCTCCCCTCCCCCCCAGAAATCCAAGCCCTCCCCCCAGACTTCCCCCCCCAGAAATATTTGCCTAGAAAAAAGCCAGGGTGATGGGGTTATCTTTTTAATTTACCGTGTACAGATTTTATGGAGAGACAGAACTGAATGGCCGGCAGGCGGATAAGGGAGACTCCTCTAAAGGCAACTAACGACGGTTTGATGCCGGAAATTCGGAAACAAGCTTTCGTAGTCGTAGTGATGTCCAACGGACATTTTTTCATATCCGGATAACCCCCGTATTGGTCGTTCCGGACATCCGGTATCCTCCAATGCAAAACCGACATCGTACATAATACAAGAACCAAAAATGCTCCTTCGTCGCATGTAAAATACATATGAGTACTCTCAGGCAGGTTGTACAAACACGGAAACTAGCCTGTAAAATGCATGTATATGAGTGGCGTTGAGGTTGTAAATTAAGGAAAACAAGTTGCAACGGCTTAACATATGAGCCTGTCCTACAACGAGGCTCATATTGGCGTATGTCATAATATAATTTGTCGAAATTTGACCTTCATATAAATAGCACGTAAAGCTTTTCATTACAAAATTGTCCTTCACACATCTTGTCGCTAAGACATTATACTGTGCATACGCATTATACGGCATGCCACTCTGCGCTCTGACTCAGAGCCATGTGGGGAAAGCATTACGTATGTGAGTAGTGTGTCATAGTGTTCCGAGAATACAGTAGGTGTACTATAGTGCTTCCGGAAATAGTAGGTGCCATGGTGTTTCGGGAAACATCAGCTTGCATATGTACAGTTAAACTTGAGGTGTCGCAGTTCACTTCGTTCTGTCCATTTCTTTCAAGCCACAATGTTAACATGTTATGTCTATTCATTCGTTTTTTCTTTAATATGATGACCTGATGATCTTTAAGATGGCTGCACTGTGACGCCAATATGAGCCTCGTTGTAGGACAGGCTCATATGTTAAGCTGTTGCAACTTGTTTTCCTTAATTTACAACCTCAACGCCACTCATATGCATTTTACAGGCTAGTTTCCGTGTTTGTACAACCTGCCTGAAAGTACTCATATGTATTTTACATGCGACGAAGGAGCATTTTTGGTTCTTGTTTCCATTCTTGTACATATGTATGCGCAACAAAGAACCAACATAATATATGTAATGAAGTGAGCAAGATCAAAACTCTGATCTGTTCCAAACGCTACTTTCTCTAAGCTCTTCTCCTTTACACGGAAGGTCAGCACGTCTGTTCGCAAGGAAGCAGACTTAAGCACCAGATCTCTGAAAGGTGGTGTTCCAGAATCAGAGATTCTCTGCGGCCAACCTTGGTAGGGGTCTTTGTCTTTGTCGGTGAGTTCGTTTGAGGCTCCTGAGTTGATTTCCCAAATCGGACAGCAAGAGGGGTCAGCACTTGCTCCCTTGATGATGATCTCCAAATGAATCAGCAAGCGGGGTCAGCACTTGCTTTCCTGATGAGCACTGGATTTGGTTGAGTTCTTCCTCACTGGATCTTCGGTTCTTTCTTGTCTGTACGGTAAACGCACCGTGTGTTAAGGCTAACGCGCCTGGGGTTGCTTGTAATAAGCTAGACGGTAAACGCACCGTGTGTAAAGGCTAACGCGCCTTTGTTGCTTGTAATAAGACTCGGTAACTAACAAACTGATTGTTTAATGAAAATACTACAATTACGATTCTTACAATTATGTGCGTTCAAACTAACAATTATGACAACACTGACGAGTAGATTACAATACAATAATATACAGTACAGTACAGTCTACTGTACCAGAGTTACAGATATTTTCCCTTTCCTAGGTTATTATTAATATTATTCCGATTCGGAATAATATTACAGACTTT